>JAOXOE010027871.1:0-17349 GCA_028565055.1 Phoeniculus purpureus | reverse complement strand
CACCAAGGGCAAATCCTGCCTGACCAACCTGGTGGCCTTCTATGAACAGGTCACAACCTTAATGGATGAGGGGTGAGTGACCGATGTCATTTACCTGGACCTGAGCAAAGCCTTTGACACTGTCCCGCACCATATTCTGGTCTCCAAGCAGGTGGAGCATGGGTTTGATGGGTGGACCACTAGATGGGTAAAGAACTGGCTTGATGACTGCACCAGAGAATGGTTGTCGATGAATCCATGTCCAAGTGGAGGCCAGTGACAAGCGGAGTCCCTCAGGGATCAGTCCCGGGACCAGTCTTGTTCAACATCTTTGTTGGTGACATGGACAAAGGCATTGAGTGCACCCTCAGCAAGTCTGCTGACAACACCAAGCTGTGTCCCTTCCAACTATTCTATGATTCTATAGTCTCATACAAGAACTTCTGCAGATCTGGTTATCCACCTGCAGTGTCCAGCATTTTTTGGAAATCACTATGTTAAATGTAGTTATGTCTGCATTGCTGTGCTCTGAAACACCAGTATTAGAGCAAACTTCAGCTTTATTTTGTCTCTATCCTTAAAATATTGAGGGAGATGGCTGGGGAAGAGTAGGGTTCTCGCCACTGTCCTGAAGGAAGGAGGGAGGACTTCAAACTAAAATTGTTCTTGTGGTTTGCAGTTAAGGCTGAAGTGGCTTCTTCGAGGTATTTGATTTTCATTGCTTCTAAATAGAAGAGCTGGCAGGAGTTAAACATAGCTGAGGCTACTTCCCACCAGTCTGGATGCTTGTCTCAGTTTGACCGGGAGGTGGAACATGTAAACGAAAATCACCAGGATTAAAGCAGCAGTGCTTGCTGCTTGTGCCCTCGACTGGTGGGCACGAGAGGCTTATTGCTCCTCAGTGAAGACAGATGAAGTGACTCTGATGTGACACGTGGGGAAAATGCTCCTGGGGAACAAGCTGGAGGCAGAGCTCTGTGTGGCTTTCAGGGTGGAAAATTGGAGTCATGAGCCCACATGTTGAGTAACAAAGAAAAATGGAAGTATTGGCTGGTCACGTGTTTAGAGCATCATTCTTTGCTTATGCTGAACGAAGCAAGAGCCCTCAGTGAGGGATCCTGGGAACTATGAGTGATTCTATCCAGCACACAAGCCATGAAGCTGCCTGCAGGTGGGGAATGCTGTAGCTTCATTGCTTTGCTTTTCAGCGTAACAATTCATCAAGTTGTAGGAGTGAGGACATGAGTAAGCAGAGACTGCTCAGAACCCTGTGCTGCTCCTTTGCCATTCCTGCACCTTGAGACATGGAGCATCTGGTAAAATTCTTTTTTTTTAATTGACTTCTGTACAAAGCTAATACAGAAAGGATTCCTCTCATTCTAGGCTATATGCATCCAAAATGTTCTCTGCTTTGGGATATTGTGCTCCTCTTGGGAAACTGGTTCCACCACGTGTAACCACTTTTCATGAGACAGATCTTGTTTGTTAGCTCTTCATGGCTTGTTGGAAGTTGCCTCTCAAGTTAAGTTCAGCCTGAGGTACCATAGAACACACACAGTGAAAAGAGGTGAAGTCTCTGTGTTAGTGACAACTGATGAAATTTGACTTGAGAAGAGATGAGGAACATATTTGATAAAAGCTGTTGCACTAGAAATATTTGTTGGGGCCTTCATTCCTTTTCTCTGCTCATTTCTCCTTACTGTTCCCAGCAGATGGTGGGCAGCCCTGCCAAAATCTGTGCTGCCCATTTTACCTCTCTCCTGGAATACTCTGGGAGGTTTCTGGTTGGGATTAAGGCAGAAAATAATCCAGAAATGTAGTTTGAGAGCGAGCTTGTCTCAGTGTAACTTGAGTAGATGTATGGGCTGGCTGGTCCTTGCAGGTGGAGGTGCCACTGTGCTTTCCCAGTAATCCACTTAGTGCTGGTGGGACTTCTCCATAAGCTCATTTGTATTCGTCTGGTAGAAAACTCTGAAATGGTGAACAGCTTTTCTGTTGATTTGCTGAGTTTTGGAGCCAATGCTGAGGAATGCAGCAGGCTCTGGCCATCAGAGACCATGGGATATCAGGTGGGTAAACTGAAGTTTCACCTGACTCTTAACAGCTCTTCCTTTCCTTCTCTCTTGTAACATCTTCATATGCCTTTAGATCTGTTTTTATCACCAGTGTTGTGAGAGGGTTTTCCAGGAGCCCTCCTGGCTGGATCTGCAGTTTCATGTCAGTGCTGTGCTTAGCAGCAGAGCTCTGTTGTGGAGGAGTGTTATGGGAAACACTCAAACTGGTGGCATTGCTGCCAAGGTTCTGTGGCAAACATATAATCTCAGGGACTCTCTTTGCTCCCCAATGCATTGGGACCAGCTGGAAAACCTCTAGAAGGAGGGAGAGAGTGAACTAAGGGAGGAACAAACCAGAGACATCTGGGGCAAATCTGCTTCAATTGTGCCGAGTGTTAGGACTCATTCTGATGTGTGAATGAACAGCTCTGCACAGGACAAACCAGCTGGGAGAAGGCAAGAAAAACTCAGCAAAGCTGTTTGGTGAAAGGAATGGAGTCTTCTCTTTAATAGCTCTATAATCCATGGTCACTTCTGAAGCATCAGAATTAAACTGTGTTTTCTGTTGGTAGTGTTGGCCCAGGGAGGTATCTCTTAACCATGCAGCCTGCCCAAGGCTTTGCTTTGTGTCAAGCAAACATTAAAGGAGAAAAACGTGGCAGTTACTACAATTCTGTTGCCATCAAAGCTACAGTGGAACAGGTGAGACTTGGGTTGGAAGGAATGTTTAAAGCTCATCTAGTCCAACCCCCTTGCAGTGAGCTAGAGCAAGCTGCTCAGAGCCTCATCCAGCCTGACCTAGAGTGTCTGCGGATTTGGAGCTTCCATCACCTCCCTGGACAACTTGTTCCAGTGTTCCATCTCGTAAAAACTTTCTTTCTTAAACATACTGAACATTGGATCTTCCCAGTGTGAGCAGACAAAGGTCCACTCCATCCTTTTCTCCTTTTTCCCTGACTGCATGGCCAGAAGGACACAAAATGTGCTGGGGTTTGTGCCATCTTCTTAATGGCATCACAGTCATGACCATCACACCATAAAATGTTTAGCATGGATGGAAGGGTTTGTGGAATCTGTTAAGTAGAGAAAAACCGAGCGAAGTCCGGGAGCTAGGAGCTAGGTAACTGTGGTGCATGATAGCTGCTCCATGCCATGCTTCAAGCTGGCTTTTTTCAAAGCAGGATGGATCAGTGCAGAAGCAACAACACTGGGTTTGTTTTTAGCCCTAACAGTTCACTGGCGTGAGAGAGTATTTCAGGCTCGGCTTAACAGGTTTAACTTTTATTGCTAACTAAACGTGCAATAAAATTACAAAATCTTCTCATCTGTTTTGAACTTAAATTATCGCTGGTTGAAACTTTTTTTATCACACATGACTCTCCCCCAGGATTGCAGGATGTGTGAAAACGGTTTACTGTAGCCATATGCCTGTTGGCACAGACCTCCAGGCTGTTGCAGTAGGTTTGAAGCACGGGTAGATTTTTTTTTCTTTTACCAAAGCTGTTGTTGATATTTGCCCAGACTGCAGATCGCTCTTGTTTCCACAGATTCTTCTGCACAATCATTTCTAGAGGTTGCCTTGGGGAGGGTGGCACACCCAGATCTTTCTTTGCTTGCTGTCTTACATCTGGCTGGGGCTGTTTCCTGCTGTCGTGAATCCAGCTAGCTTGGGAACCTGTGGGTTGAATCGCCTTATGGCAAGGGAAGGACACAAACAAGAATTAATTTTCCCTTTATCAGCCCGATAGTCTCTTCATTAGAAGCTCTGTGGCCAGCAGACCTGCTCTGCCATAACTCTACAGATATTAGCAATAAATATATGTGTTTAGGTCAGAGTGGAAAACTGAAACATTTCAATTAACATTCTTTCCTAAATGACTTATTGACTCTTTTCACAAACTGTTCCTGAATTTAGGGGGAGAACATCTATTTGGTTCTTCCTATTAACAAATCACTCACATTTTTATTTTGTTCTATGCTGGTTGCTGCTTAGGTGGATCCAAAGTCTTCTGTCTTCCATGCTTGAACTTCATCTATGATTAGTCACTTTAGTCCTTTTCAGCAAGAGGCCTGCTACTCTTGCCTTAAATCTGAGAAT
This sequence comes from Phoeniculus purpureus, assembly GCA_028565055.1. NCBI lineage: Eukaryota > Metazoa > Chordata > Aves > Bucerotiformes > Phoeniculidae > Phoeniculus > Phoeniculus purpureus. The sequence goes on along the minus strand of JAOXOE010027871.1, from coordinate 13,218 downwards.
AAAGGCACTCATGCAGTTGACTAAGGAGCTTAGGGACATAGTCTAGGGATGGGATTAGGACAGTTGAGTTAATGGTTGGACTCAATGATCTTAAAGATCTTTTCCAACCTCAATGATTTGATGATTCTATGACTATTCTATGACTTCAGACTCTCTTTTTTTTTTTTCTTTAATTTGGGGTTGCAGAGGCACTGGAACAGGTTGCTCAGGGAGGCTTTGGCTGCTCCATCCCTGGAAGGGTTCAAGATGAGGTTGGATGTGACTCGAGGCAACCTGGTCTGGTGAGAGGTGTCCTACCCATGGCAGGGGCTTGGGACTAGAAAAGCTCTGAGCACCTTTCCAACCCAAACCAGTCTGTGATTCTGTGACTTTTGCAATGGAGCAAAGGAAAAGAAGCTCAAGCAACCACCAGTGATTAAAGTAATCCCTGCAGAGAGTTTTCCCTAGACCTAGAGTTTGACCCACAGCAGCTGTTTTGCATTCTTACCCTGCTTTTTAAAATCCAGTGGAGCAAATTATGTTTTTAGGATGTGACAAAACAAGCCAAGCACCAGTATAGTTTATACATGCAAATAAAAGGGGTTTGGGCTCTTCCTTGCTTGGTGACATTGGCACTGGTTCCTTGTATAGCTGTGACTCGATAAATACTGCTGGGAACAAGCATGATGATGGTCCATTTCTGAAGCTGAAACACTAACACCTTGTTCCTCCTTGAGTCTGCGCAGTGATGGTGGGTTGCTCACTGACTGCACAGTTTTGACCTAGTTTCATACCACTGCTGAAGCAGATTGATTTAGAAAGGGATGGTGGTTGTGGCTTGTTGCAGAGAGCTGAAGTCTGGTGGATGAGAAAAAGCACTGTTAAGCGTAACAGCATTGACAACTTCATAGCCTAGTGGTGATAACACTTGGGCACCTCAGTGTGAGACATTAAGATGCTGTAGCAGGTCCAGAGAAGGTAGACAAGGTTGGTAAAGGGTCTGGAGAATAAACCTTGTGAGGAGCAGCTGAGGGAGCTGAGGCTGGTTAGTCTGAAGAAAAGGAGGCTCAGTGGAGACCTTACTGCTGTCTGCAACTACCTGAAATTCGGAAGTGTATAGAGAGGTGGGAGTTGGTCTCTTCTCACAAGTAACAGGACAAGAGGAAATGGCTCCAAGTTGTGCAAGGGGAAGTTTAGGTTGGACATAAGAAGAAACTTCTTCGTGGGAAGAGTCATCAGGCCTTGGAACAGGAGAGGGTTGAATCACCATCCCTGGCCGTGTTTCTGAGTCATGGAGATCTGAAACTTATTTCCAGGGTTTAGCAGTGGCCTTGGGACAGTTAGGTTAATGCTTGAACTTGATGATCTTGAAGCTCCCTTCCAACCAAAATGATTCCATGATTCTTTGATTTCATTACAAACCTTTGAATTTCTTTGAGGTCACAGCTCTAATGAGGTATGACTTGTGTCTGTTGCTAGTGGTGGAATGGAAGGAAATGCTTGTTCTGTTCAGCTGTTCTTATAGCTGGTACTTGGCCTAAGCTCTGCTTTCCCTGGGAGGTGGGCATTGATGTTTGTAGTGTTAGCACACAAAGGAGTTTGAAGAGGTTTTTAGAGAACTGCAGAAGGGGGCAATATATTCCCACTGAAGCTTCTGTGAGCCCAGAGACACACATATCATGAAGTCTTGTTTTAATCCTTCAATTAGCAGATGTAAGAAGAGTCCCTCTCCCTTGCTAATCAGTAGAATGTCCTCCTTGCCAGCAGCTTCCCCTCCTAAAAAGCTACTCTGGACTGCTCTCCCTTTCTTCTTCCCTCTGCCCCAGGAGTCTCCAGAGCATCTGTGTGCCTCGAGCTCTCCATGAGAGAATGACACAATGCAGCTTTTCTTACTCCTGAGCTTCTCTTGGTGCTAATTTGAAACGTACCTTTTCCCCCTGACTTTTACTACACAAGCACTTTGTTCTGAAACAGCTCATTTGAAAGGTTTCTGAGTTGGTGCAGGAAATAAAGCGCCGTGGGCTGTCTCCATAGAAAGGCAGAACTGGTGGGGGTTGCACTGGGGAGATTTTTCTTTCCCTTCCTGACACTGTAATACATCAGACACAAGGTAAAAAGGATTATTTTTCACATTTTGCATAATTTTAAATTGAGAAGTCAGCAGTGCCACTGTCCCACCTTTCCTATACTTGGAGAGAGAAGAAGGGTTGTAGCTTTCAGATAGCAAGTGGTCATCATGCTTCACACTTAAGGGATTACTGGCTAGACCTTATGCATATTTAAGTCCTGAACTGTGAATGTATGCAATGCTAAAGCTTAGTTCAGGTCCCTCTTAACCTCTGTTACTCAGAAGAATAAGGCTTGATTTCTCAGAGCTGAGGTTTGCTGCAGGGCTGAATTTTCAGACTGTTCTTCAAGAAAAGCTTGTTTAAGCTTCCCAAGCCAGTATGAACCAGTATTTTAACCATCTTTCCAGAAAGCCTCAGCTTTAACCTTTGAATGCAACACAAATATCAATAGGTTGGAAGGTGCAGAAAATTGAAACAACAAAGAAGGGTTTGGGGAGATGATGTCCAGAGGTCCCTTCCAGCCTCTACTATTCTTGGATTCTGTGAGAGTGATGGATCTGTGACCCTTATAAATTCTTCTGCTTGCAGATGTATGAGTCCAGTCCTCTAGAGAAGAATTAGTGCCAGCGTAGATAATTCCATAAAGAAGTTATCCTTGACTAGAAGACCGAGGCACCAGCTTCAGTCCCACCTTTTGGAATTAGTTTAGTTTAATACCTCCAGCTGCTGCTGAATGATTAGGATGGGTACAAAAAATGAAGGAAAAACCACCTTGGTAGTGGCCATAATAGTATTGGGTCTTAAAGGCTGCTTTAAATTAGTGCACTTTGGATGTCGTCTTGGGAATCAGTTGTGAGAATCAGTTCTGCGGTCTGAGGACGAGCAGCCATCTGTTGGTTTTTAAACAAAGTTGATGTCCTCATGTTCAAATTTATGATTGCTTTGGGAGGTAAGGTTTTAGATGGTGGCAGTCTGACCAAACTGCAATTAATTACTGTGGTACTTCAGGTACTGCCTTGGGTTTTTTATGCTCTAAGTGGAGAGGTAATTTCTGCTGCTTCCTACTACACAAAAGTGCTTTAGTTAATAATGGCTGCAATTAATGACTTGGACACACTTCCCATAGTCTCTTTTTTTCCCCCATAAACTTGTGTTCATGCTCTCTGAAGGTGCAAGTGTTGGCATAACACATCATGCCGTGGCAAACACACTGAAAAACTGTGAGACATAGCTGCTGGCTTCCAAAGCTGATAAGATTTCTCCCTGTGAGGGTGCTGAGGCACTGGCGCAGGTTGCCCAGGGAGCTTGTGACTGCTCCATCCCTGGAAGTGTTCAAGGTTGGGTTGGACAGGGCTCTGGGCAACCTGGTCTGATGAGAGTTGTCACTTCCCATGGCAGGGGGTTGGAACTGTGTGATCTCTGAGGTAATTTCCAACCAAAACCATTCTGTGATTCTGTGAAATGCCAGTTCTCTTGTGCCAGATACTTGAGGTCTAACAGGGTAGTGTCAGTCACATGTTTGAGCTTGGAGTGGGTTTGAGTGTCTGGGACTCTTGGACCATGGTTGGTGTCTTAAATATGGGTGGAAGCAGAGGCTTGATGAGTCAGGGTGTGATGGGCAGGTGGTTTTGTCCTGCATTTTGCTGATTTGCTATGGAGATGAGATACTGTTGTGTGCGATTAACATTTTCCAAGGAGCTCTCCAGTTTGAGAGCTGCTCAAGGTGGAAGGACAGGCTGGTTTGCAACCTGAAGTCTCCAGTGGGCTCCCTATGCAGTGTGGGTGCTCCTTCTCATCACACTGACTGCTCCGGTAGAGGCCACGTGGTAGGATGCAGCAATACCTTCAGTACTGTAAAATAAGGACTAATGAATAGTGTGAAATGATACGTGAACCAGCTGGGTGTTACCAGCTTCTCATGGTTGAAGGTGTGAATCTCAGGGCTAATGTGGACCAGCCTCTTGAAACACAGCTCAAAGAAAAGTTCTAACTCCTCAAATATGGCATAGGAACATCTTGATCTGGAGAGAGAAGTCAGTCCTACCATTCTCCATCCGTTCTTTGCATGACATTTCTTGTTATTTCAAACTCCGCTCCCACATCTTTGTTTTCCCCTAACCTTGGGAGTTTGGGCAGTTTGGCCAAGCACAAGCATGTTCATGATGTTTTTGCAGTGTTTCCACAAATGCAGCTACTTTTGGGCTGTTGATATTCCATAGAGTTAAGACAGCATCGTGTCTAAAGAACCTGTTCCTTCCATCCTTTCAGCTATTGTTGCAGGTTTTTTTAAAATTGGTATTGCTTATGTCAAACTGTTTTACACAGTGAAAATGAGTTGACTGTTTCTATAATTTGTTGATGTTCTCTGTGTTAAATGCATCACATCAGTAGTGAACTGACGCTGCTGCTTTTTTTTTTTCTCGTTTCAGCCAGATAATGAAATCTCTTCAGACTGCAATCACGTAAGTATTGCTTTGGTTTATTCAGTCTCTAGCTATGGTGTCTGCCATTTTGCATAGTTTGATAGTTTGCAAGAGTTCTGGAGTTTCCGATATAAAAAGGACATTGAGCTGTTGGAGCGAGTCCAAAGACGGCCTCAAGGATGATCAGAGGGCTGGAGCAATGGGGACAGGCTGACAGGATTGGGGCTGTTCAGCCTGGAGCAGTACCTGAAGGGACTACAGGAAAGATGGAGAGGGACTTCTGAAGAGAGACTCTAGTGACAGGACAAGGGTGATGGGTTCAAGCTAAAAGAGGGGAGATTTAGATTAGATCTGAGGAAGAAATTCCTCCCTGTGAAGGTGCTGAGGCACTGGAACAGGCTGCCCAGGCAACCTTTGTGGCCGCTCCATCCCTGGAAGGGTTTAAGGCCAGGTTGGATGGGGCTCTGGGCGGCCTGGTCTGATGAGAGTTGCTCACAGCAGTGGTTTGGGACTGGATGATTTCTGAGCTCCCTTCCAGCCTGAAATATTCTGTAACATTATGATTCATCAGGACACATTGTGGCTTCTGCACTGTCATCAGGGGAAAGACTACAAGGCAGTTTATTTAATCCAGTATAGCCACCATGATCTTACTGGGGATGTCAGAGTGGAGCATATTGGAGAGCTCTGTAACTGCACTCCTGTGCCAGAGGAGGACATCAGGTATCTTTCCTATTTTACAGCTGTGGGGTGGTTCCCATGAGCTACTGGGAGCAATCTGATGGGCTCCTTTTGGGAGAGATGCGAGCCACACTGAATTTCATTTCAGCTGTTGGAACCTTCTGTATTACTTTCACAGCTGCTAAATTCTTATATTCACTTGCAAAATGCTGTGGGGTGTGATATTTAAGAGGCAGTTTGAACCACTTGGCTGGTTTTGGAACAGATTTCCTCTCAGCACTGTGTTTAACAGTGAGCAAACTGTTAGCCAGTTTTCAGGCTGTCAAGCTGACTCTTCAAATCCTGAGAACTCTTAAAAAACCTCAAACCCCTCATCAGAGCTAAAGTATTGGATTTCCTTTTGCTTCTCTCATTTGTGTTCTACCAGAACACACCGTATCCAGACCCTGAACTGTTTGAGGCACAGACAGAGACAAGTGACTACATCTCTGCCACAGATACCGAGCTGCTGTGGGTTACAGAAGCCACTTAGGAATAGGAAATGTGTGCAAAGTCCTGTTTTCCCAAGCAGAATGTGAAGGGGAATGATGAAACGCTAGACCAGAGTGAGAGGCATTTCACGACCAAATGTTTTCTTGGCCTCTCTCTGCAGTCTTTGGTAGTAAAACCACTGATCATCTCCTGGGAAAATAAGTACCTAGCACTACAATCTGGATTTTTAAGCTACATGTTTAACCTCCTGTCTGTCCTTTGGAGACTATCTCACTGTGGAGACTCTGCGTTTGAGATTACCAATGCAGAGGTGTATTCCTGAGTTGTTAGACCTCATTCCTGTCCTGATCCTGGTTGGGAGAGCTGTACAGTCCTCTTTGTGGGGACCGTTGTCCTGGTTTATTCAGTCTTCTCCGTTAAACTTGTTTATTTACAACTTATTCCCTCTGACATACCCCTCTTTTTCCATCACCTTTTTTTTTTCCCCCCCAACTCTTCCCTACTCCAAAACCATGACACAAGGTGTGGAAGACATGAGGTGGTGCCGATTCCATTTTTAGTTTTTTATGTGCTTCCACCCACTTGGAGATAATGTGAAACTCCTTCCCTTGTGTATGAGTGCGGTTTTGTTTTCTTAGCATTTTGTACTTTACTGAAACTCCAAAACAAAAGTTTGACCAAACTGTTTTTGATAGTAATTCTATTTTGTGGCAAGGGCAGACTTTTTGAAATTAAAATTTAAAAGCTGCTTAATCGTTTTGATAATGAAAAACCTTAAATGCCACAAAGGTTTCTAGAGAAAAGCAGATGAGCTAAGAGAGCTTTTCTTGGTTCACATCCTGGCTATTAATTTGTTGAGGTATTGCTCTCTTACCCTGTATTTTTACAGTGTGTCAGGAGGACATCGGGGTGGGGGGTGTCTCTGTCTCTACAGAGTGTGATTTGCCCACAATTAATTCTTACACAATGACTCAATGCATTGAGGCTCCTGCATGAACTAATATCTGGCTCGGTCGCCTCCATCATGTCATTGTGCTTAGCAAAAGGGGGAACCTCCTGGAGGTTTGAAACATATCTGCATCCAAAAAGTTCTCTGGCTGCAGCCCCTTATGGAAGAAGGTGAATAAGGGATGAACTGCCTTGTCTCCTTCCCTTTTTGCTAGGCTTCTCTTAGGTTTTCAGCACAAATTTAGATGATGGCAGACAAGCCAGGGTGTAAAAGGTACAGCAGGTAGCAAGTCAGAGCTTTCATTGTTCTATCCTTTCAGCTATGAAATTGCCTTTATTGGATGTATTTCTTCTTTAATAAGTCAGCTTGTGACCTTATGGAGACATTTTTAACAGGCTGCATTTGTTCAAGGTGAGGAAATTACTGCAGACGTGAATGGACAAAGTAGTTATCAAAGAGACTTTGCATTGATCATTGCACTGTAGAAGGATGATGGTAAAGATCAGGAATAAATGATGTTTCATTCTTTTCTGAAGCAAAATATTTGTCATTGTCCATGGGAAGGTCTCGAAAACCCTCTTTCTACGAATGCTCTTTCTATAGCTCTTGTGGAACTACAAGCTGAACCTGACTACAGATCCCAAGTTTGAATCAGTGGCCAGAGAAGTCTGCAAGTCCACTATCACAGAGGTAAGTCCAATATTCTCAAGGCCCAATAATTTATTACTCCAAGGGCTGTTAGGAGCTCCCTCTGTTTAGATTACAGTGGACTAACTCAGTGCATCTCAAGCATCAACACACCTCATTCCAGCTTCAGAGATTCCTTGATGAATCATTTCTGTCCTTGTACTAGAGCTCTTGAAGCTTGCACTCAGCTGACTGAGCTGAGGATTTTTCCTCTTTGAGGTGGTTCAACTAGGCTTGAGCAGGAGCTGTGGAGCCTAGGCTCTTGACAGCAATACAGGCTTAAGCTGATTCAATTCATGCTCTGAAAAACATGGTTTGTATATCCACCAGAATAACTTCACCTGCCCATGAACTCGCTGTTTTAAAAAAGTTCTGTTTATTTTAGGTGATTTTCCCTTCGTGGCTTAAGTAGGTGTTATCAGAAGATGTTGAGTTGTATGATGGTCCCTCTAATCCCAGTGTGTGTTGCCTCTTTATTTTCCTTGTGTCTACTTTTCAGTGCTGCAAACCTGCTTACTAGACAGGAAGCAAATGTCCTTGCTCTGAGTAAGTTTGGGATGAGCAGTTCCCCAAGTCCTGACATTAATATGTGACATTCTACGTGGTTCTCCATTGTTTACAAAGTTTTCATTTGAGAGGGATACAGAGATGTGACAAATCAAGAATGTCAATTGTGGCTTGCAACCACAAGTGTGGGATTTAGTAGCATGACTGAGGGATGCTTTTTCTTTGTGGTTCTGCTTCCCCTTCTTGGCAATTAGAAGGAAGCCATTATTTAGCACAAGGAGAGATCAAGAAAAAAGAACATGAGAAGGCTGGAATGTGAAGCAGTGAAAGGAGAACAGCTTACACTGAAGGGTTACATTGTGCTTGGAGTTCAGCAATTCCCAGATGAAAAACACTGCGAGATCTATTCTACCTCCATTTTAACAGACATAGGGAAGAGAGGTGCAGGAACTGTTCGCCTGTTGTTTAAAAGTATTTCTAAAACACTCCTTAAAACTAACATGCAGTGGAAATACGCTGTTAACGTTACCTTATTAATATTTTTAATTCACACTAAGGTAGGTGTTTTCTTGCTGCTCTAAATCTTCCTTTGTATTAAGAATGAATTACAATTTGAAAAGTAATTTGTAATTTTGGAATTGGTGTCTGTCCCTACTGGGTACATTCTGAAAAGTCTACCTTTAATTTTATCAGCTAAATACAGATTTAAATATCAAATGGTTTTTTTCTCTCTCTCCTCTTGCAATTTCATAAATTCTGGTGATAATTTTTATCTAGAATTAGAGTTGGCTACCAGATAATGACGGTTGTTTCTGAAGCGGCCAGGCAATAACATGATTGCTGGGTCTCTTATTCAGTTTGCTGGCTTAGGCCATGGAGCTCTGGTGCTGTTTCCAAAGCTGAGCTCTTCCAAACCCAGCATGTTGCCATTGTGTGGTGGTTTGGTTCATGGTACTTGAGCAGAAGCAGGGACAAACCAAAGATGCAGCTTTCTTGGGGGACTGTTGCTCAGCTCCTTCCCTTTCACCCTGCGGTGAATGACATGTGTTTTCATTTCAAGATGTATTTTATGTTTTAACTATAACTACTGCATTGACCTTAGTCACCTTGGTTTGAAAAGCTCTAAGGATTCAATACAAAATGTTCTACAGCCTACATCTGCCTTCAAATAATGGTCCTAAAAATATTGCAGGTTTTATTTGTTATACAGAAAGTGATGGCCTTGTAAGCCTAAGCAGAGGTTCTAGTCACAGAATCCCAGACTGGTGGGGGTTGGCAGAAACCTCTGGGAATCATCCAGTCCAACCCCCTGCCAGAGTAGTGTAACCCAGCAGGTTGCCCAGGATGTGTCCAGATGGGCTTGGGATCTGTCCAGAACAGGAGACTCCACTCTGGGCAGCCTGAACCAGGGTTTCAGCATGCTCACAGCAAAGAAACTTCTCATGTCCATATGGAATTTCCAGGGTTCCAGTTTGTGCCCAGTGCCCCTTTTCCTATTGCTTGGTACCACTGAGAAGAGTCTAGCCTCATCTTCCTGCCCCTTCCTTGGCACAGAGAAGCTCCAGTCCCACTCAGCATCTTCATAGCCTTAAATGTTACATGTTTTATTTGTTGTATAGGAAGAAACAGCCTTAAAGCTGAATCATGATCTGGTTTATTCATGTAGTTTGACCTGAATCACTGTCCATAGGATGCCCTGAGTTAAATTGTGTTCAAACACCATTCTAGAGCTGCACCTCTGTTTTCTAAAATTTCCAGTATAAAGATTCCAACTTGGTGTTTGTGATCTGATGAAGAAGATCCCTTCCTGTTACCTTATCACTGTCCTCACTTGAGATCTGAACCCACACAAGTAATTCATTGTTAGAGTTTCCCATGCGAGACTGACTCCACGCAGACCGATACGATCACAGTAGAAGCCGTTTGTTAGTTCTCACGCTGTCCCTTATGTACAATTTCTCCCTCCACTTGATCCCACAAGTTATAACAACAAGTAGTGCCATCTTGCTCACGAGAAAATCATGCCTTCTTGCTAGCTTTCCAACTTGTTCTTTCTCAGGTCCTGCTGGCAGGCAGGCAGAGCTTCCCTTGCTCTGCACCAGGTATCCCATTCTTGTCTCTTGTGGCCTTCTAGATTATCTCGTCTCCGTTGCACCCGTTTCTTCTCCACCAGCTAGCAGCATTCCTTAGCTATGATGTCTTAGCCCTGAAGTAGCATCCACTGCCACAACTGATTGCCATAGATCTCCTTGTAGACTGATGAGCCCTTCAGTGTTGGTACAGGAACAAATCTTCAATGTGAGCCTGTCAACCCATTGCTTGAAAATACTCTCAGAGCCAAACTCATGTGTCTGGCATCAGGAGTGCCTTCTGCATCTGGACGGCTACCCTTCTCACCATCCTCCTGAGTTCTAGGGTGGGCGAGTGTTTCACCATGGGTTCCCCAGGGGTACAACTTTGTGTGGTCTTGGAACTCCTTGGAGCAAGGCATCACACTGCTCCTATCGCAAGATTTCTCATCCTTAACTGATAGGTGACCACGCTTTCCACTTCCTTTGGAAAGCCACTGACCAGTAACCTTCACTTCCAAAGGGGATGGTGTTGGACTTCATGTCTGCTTCTCTGCTTGGTGTCGTCTGTGGTTTATACTGGGGATCTGCCCATCTGTGCATGCAGCTCTCCTAATCCCTGCGCAGCATTCAGCTTTCATTAGCTGTGATTTTTATCTTTTCCGTTTTTTAAGACACTGAATAAAATGATTTAGTGCCGTACACTCAGTTTCTATAAAACCCTGATCAAAATGAATTTGATGAGGATTTTCCTTTATAGTAATTTTCAGCTTCCAACAAGTTACAAACAGTTCAATAAATATCATGTTGACATTTGAATCAGTCTCACTTCTAGCCAAAACATTCTATCGCACAAGGTCAGACGGCTAATGGGGGTCCAAGTGTGATTCAGGGATGCTGTAATACTCTCAGCGTTCTAAATAAAGCTTTGTCAAAACAGCATTTTCCCTACAAATACACTCGATTGCAGGGGCTCACTGTGATTATTACGAGAGGTGATCATTCTGAAAGATTATTATTGAGCAAGAGGGTTTCTAATCCTCAAGGTCGCTGCTTTTGCTTTCTTCAGATACAGGCACACATGAGGTATTTCTCATTTCTGAAATGCTTTTGAGTGTTCTGACTTACTGAGAATCAAACTAAAGCCTAGAGGGTTTCTTTGCCACCACATTGTGAAGCTACAGATGTAAGTTTCTTTGAGGATATTTTTTCTTACAAAGGTTAAATTCAGTAGCTGCAGTCACTATATTTTTATTCTTTTTTTTGTTAAACAGATCAAGGAGTGTGCAGATGAACCAGTTGGTAAAGGCTTCCTGGTGTCGTGTTTGGTGGATCACAGAGGCAACATCACTGAATACCAGTGCCACCAGTACATCACGAAGATGACAGCCATTATCTTCAGTGATTATCGGTTGATCTGTGGCTTCATGGATGACTGCAAGGCTGACATCAATCTCCTGAAATGTGGCAGCATTCGACCTGGAGAAAAGGTATCCAGAGAACACGTAGATTGTCACTGAGCACGTGAAAGTCATTCACTTGAGGAAACTTATGGGGAGGTTCTGCAATAGTGTTTTGTCTTCCTTGCAACTGGAAAAGCCCATGGTGAAATATTGAAAGGCTACTCTTCAGAGACACCTTTCATTTGTCTGTCTTCACCATGCTGCAGTAAGTGAAGATCATGCTCCATCAGGCCTGATTTGATACGATGACACCATTTGATAGGATGCTGAAACGATAGGTTTCAGCAGAACTTTTGTAAGGCTCCTTTCCCAGTCTGATGAGGTCTGATGCAGGAAGGTTATCAGGCTGATGTGGCCTGTGCCCTTTCTGCTTCCTCAGACTGCAGTTGGTGGACTGGAGCGAGAACTTTTGCTACCCTGCCCACCCAAAACTGGTTGAAGGCACATAGTACTTAGTCTGTACAACTAAAACATGGCACTTGCAGAATCACAGAATCATCATAGTCTGAAGGGATCACTGGAGGTCATCTAGTCCAACCCCCGTGCCAGAACAGGAGAGCAGATCCCGCAGGAACACATCCAGGTGGGTTTGGAATGTATTCAGAACAGGAGACTCCACAACCTCTGTGGGCAGCCTAGGCTAGGACTTTGTCACTTACACACTAAAGAAGTTTTTTCTTATCTAAATGAAGCCTTCTGTGTCTCAGCTTGTGCTCGTTACCCTAGTACTGCCACTGGGCACAATGTAAAGCAGTTTGGCTCCATATTCTTTATACCCACCCTTTGGGTATTTATAGAGATGAATAAGGTCTGCTCTTAGTCATCTTCTCTCCAGGTTAAACAGTCCCAGCTTTCTCAACCTTTCCTCAAAGGAGAGATGTACAAGGCCCCCAGTCATTTAATTTACCTTCCGCTGGACTCTCTCCAGTAGTTCTGTCTCTCTTAAACAGGAGAGCCTAGAACTGGATGCAGTGCTCCAGATGTAGCCTCTTTAGGGCAGAATAGAGAGGGAGGAGAACTTCTCTTGGCCTACTGGCCTTCTTGGCAACAAGGGCATGCTGTCAGCTCATGGTCAGCTAATTGTGTACCAGGACCCCAAGATCTTTCTCTTCAGGACTACTTTCCAAAAATTCTAGCCCTAATGTATAGGGGATACCTGGGGTTGTTCTTGGCCAGGTGCAGGACCCTAAACTGAACTATTCTGTTCTTACTGTACACAAATCCATGGGCCCTGATGGAATGCACCCACACGTGCTAAGGGAGATGGCGGAAGTCATTGCTAAGCCACTTTCCATCATCTTTGCTAATTCCTGGGGATCAGGAGAGGTGCCTGGGGACTAGAGGATAGCAAATGTCACTCCAGTCTTCAAAAAGGATAAGAAGGAGGATCCAGGTAACTATAGACTGCTCAGCCTCACCTCCATCCCAGGAAAGGTGATGGAACAATTTGCCTTAGAGGCTGTCTCCAGGCACATCAAGGACAAAAGGGTCGTTAGGGACAGTCAGCATGGCTTCACCAAGGGGAAGTCATGCTTGACCAGCTTGATAGCCTGTTATGATGGCGTAACCAGGTGGATAGATGATGGCAGAGCAGTGGTCTGTCTCAACTTCAGTAAGGCATTTGACACAGTCTCACATAGCATCCTCGCAGCCAAACTGAGGCAGGTGGATTGTGAACCAGCTGCAGGATAGAAGCCAGAGAGCAGTGGTCAGTGGAACAGAGTCTAGTTGGAGGCCTGTACCTAGTGGAGTGCCCCAGGTGTCGGTACTGGGATCAGTCCTGTTCAATCTATTCATTAATGATTTGGATGAGGGATTAGGATGCACTGTCAGCAAGTTTGCTGATGACACAAAGCTGGGTGGTGTCACTGACACCCCAGCAGACTGTGCTGCCATTCA
>JAOXOE010027870.1:3483-17350 GCA_028565055.1 Phoeniculus purpureus | reverse complement strand
ATCCCTGGAGACATTCAAGGTCAGGCTTGATGGGGCTCTGGGCAATCTGTTCTAGTTAGAGATGTCCCTGCTTGTTGCAGAGGAGCTGGAGTAAAAGGCTTTCAGAAGTCCCTTCCAGCCGAGTACATTCTAAGATTCTACAAAATGGGGCTGTGTGGTTTGGAAAAGCCTGGGGCATGGGACAAGTCAGATGCAGAGATTAGTCTGATGCTGTAGGCACAGCCACAGAAGTAAGATTGTGTGCTAAAATCCTTATGGCAAAGCCCTTGCTGCACCACAGAAGGATGCAGAGCTGAGGAACCCAAACTGAAGCTGCTCCCAGGTTTTCAGCAGCTCTGAATACTCCCTTGCACAAGTAGTTACAGAACAGCTAACTCAGATCTGATCACACAGCATAGCCCATACACCAGAGTCCTCCAGGACTCCCCTCACCCAGACCAAGTTAAGTCGCAAAGACCCAGGTGGTCCTAATCCTGCCATATTGTCCATGGTTGAGTTGTTCCTTACCACACATCTACTACCAAATCTTCCAAATATTTTTAACTGGTATCCCTTGGATCTGCTCAGATGTCCACCTCCCATACACAAAGTGTAATAATCCTTGTAATAACTGAGCCTCCGGCTAAATCTTACTGCACCATGCTCTATCATTTCTATTCTTCCATGGCAGGCATCACCAGGATAATCATGGTCACTGCTCTGGAGCAACACAAAAAGTACAGAGAAAAACCACAAAAGAGCTGTAAAATTTAGTAATCTCAAGTATCTCAAAGCAGCATTAAAAACTGTAGATAAGATTGATCCAGGCACCTCACATTGACATCATGTTACCAGTTAAACTGGTTATACAAGTATGTTATCCAGCTGCTGAAAGGCCACTGTGACCCCAGGAAGCACTCACCATCCCAAACCTGCTTCAAACCTCTGCAGAAGAACTGGTCCACAGGTAGACAAATGCAGTGACTACCTATCATTAGAGGCCAAACTTGCCAAATGCTTGCCAAACTCAACATGTGGCCACTCCTGCATGAATAAAATCTTGGAACAAGCCAGTTAAAAAATATACACCTTTGTGTAATCTCTGTTTTGTAAAATAAATACAGTTCTGCTACTACTGCAGACAAGAGTAGTTCTACAACGTGTCAAAAAATTCAATCCTGGTTTCTTAGTTTTCCTCAAAAATCTTCATTGTAAATGGATAAGATTTATATTAAACTGTACTTTTTTGTGTTTGCCTCAACAGTAAATCTCACCAAATGGCCAAATAAGTTCAGACAATCCTCCTAGCTCGAGTGCATTCTAGTTCCACTGAAGGAAGATCACAGAATCACAGAACATTAGGGATTGGAAGGGACCTCTAAAGATCATCTATACTGAAAACCTATGCTGAAGTAGACAGTTTTATGAAGTTCTACTAGACAGAGAGTATTTTCAATTTATGATTCAGACACCTGAACAAAGCAGTGTGTGCATGTTCACGCACCGCCAGAACACAGTGAACCAGTCCAGACTGGCATCCGTCCTTGGTTTGGATAGTATTCCAGCACACAATGGCTGGTATAGTGAACAGTAAGATTAAAGTCACATTAAACTAAAGCTTTATATAAACAAATGTTGTAGGTCTGTTACAGACTTCTAGGTCTGCTAAAGGTATAAAAAATAGTTTCAATGAATTACATAAAGGTAAGTTAGTACTTTCAGACCTTATAATAGGAGACACTTGCCTGATACCTAGGTTGAACAGCGTTTTAATGGCATTTCTTTTCTGATCTCTTTTACACACTGCTGGTGCAGCCAGACATGCTCCTTTTACTCTTCTCACTTTGAGCAGCCCATCACCCAGCCACTCTTTTTTCATCATCAATCACAAAGATGTTTTTTCTGCAGCCTGATATATGGGCAGAAACACAGACAATGAAAACATAAATGATTTTTTTGTCTTGATGCTAGTTTATATATTAAAAAAATTAAAATCTTAAAGCACAGTACATATTTTACTTCAATCAATTTGAATATCCTTGTGCAATCAGTACAATTAATTATGAGTTAGTTAACTTCATTTCCTCAGACCCTTCTTTTTCTCATTAAACTAATCAAAAGATTGAAATGGTGAAAACTCTTGTCAAGATTTAGCAGATACAATCACGACAGTTAGCAATTGGCAGACTAAGTCAAACTACTATAAAGACAAGTCAGTTAAGTTATTAAAAACCTAAAGACCAGTCAGTTATGTTATTAAAAAACAATCCTCCTGCCAAAATAATTGTTTTCAAAATACTATGACCTGAAAGTGAAATCAAACTAATCTTTCTAAAAATTTAAATTAAGACTTAAAGAGTCCAACAAACTTCATGGTACTGCCTTCCTGACTTGTCCTGAGCAGGAAAACCGAAGTCTGCTTGAACTGATACTCTACAAAATGTTTGGGGTTTATTTGTTAATTTATTTAAAAGATGCCTCCTATCTGCCACTGATACAAGACAGGCTGACAGTCCATTAATTCAATCTCGCAACAGTGAATTCATTCCCTCCAGGAATATACACGTAAGCAGAACTGTACACTTGATACCCCCTCCCCTCCTTGTTCCACTCTATTTTATATTTCATGATTGTCTGCTATTTTTATTTCAACAACAGATGTCCTTTCCAAATATAGATAATTTTCTTCAATGCCCTGGTACACAGGCAGATTTCTCAGGAACGCGTTCTGTTTTAAACCTAGTTTCAAGTTTCTCATTTGCCCTTTAACTCCTCTTTCCTTTTCCTCTGCCCTTCAAGATATAACAATCTAGTAAAAAGGATTCTTTGCACCATCTCCCATAGCCCGAGCACAACCACTTAAATCCTTACTCTAATTATCACCAACAGGCATTCAGAGATTACTCAAAATCCAAAGTTCCAGCATAATATCTTTTCATCTGCTCTGCCTCAATAAAACTGCACTCACTTCAATTTTGCTTGTCAGAGTTTTGTTGTAGTGAACAGAACTTGTAGCCAGAAATGCAATCAAAAGTATAAACATGGAAAGCTTTGCCAACACATGATGGATGTTGAAGATCTCCCCTGCCTCTCCCCGCCTGCCCTCTCCTCCCCGCGGCTGGGGCTCTGGATAGGAGGAGCCGGAGGAAGAGGAAGATGACGAGCGGGCGCAATTAGCCTAACAAGGGACGGGCGGCGGAGGCGGCGGCTCCGCGCCGAGGACTGACACATCTGCTCTCTCTCTTCTCCAGCTATGAAGGCAGAAGCCAGGCAGCGCAGCTGAAGCTTAGGGCCGGCCCGGCGATCTTCTCAATGGCAGCTGCGTGAAGGGGCCGAGTTCCCCCCCACAACCCGCCGGCGGGGCTGGTCTTGCCTCGTCGGTTGTAAGCGAGTGCCTGCGGTGCTGGTTCCCACCTCTCTTCCTTTCCCTTCCCTGATGTGGGCTCCACAGGATTTACTCGTCCTTTGTAACCAGGAATGAAATAATGGCGACCCGGTGGGCAGCGGGGCCACCCGGCGGAGATGAAGACAACGAGCCCCCCCCGGGCGGCGGCAGCGGCGGCGGCCAGGTAGGAGCGGCGGGGGCAGGGCCGGGCCGCGCCGCCTCCTGCTGCGGGAAACGGCTTGGCTGGAGCGGGCTTAATGGCCGCCCCCTCGCCCTCCCGCCCTTCCTCCCTCCCTCCCACTCTCTGTCTCTCGCTCTTTTCCTGCCTGCCCGCCCCGGAGCCGCTGGGAGTGGTGCGGGATCCCCGGGAGCGGTTTTGCCGGCCCAGGGCTCCGCTCGCAGTCGCCTCTGGGCCGGGGGGAGGTGGCGGCGCCTCTGCTTCTTCACGGGCCAGGCGGCGGCTCCGTTTCCCGCCTGCCTCGCCCTCGGGGTGCTGGTTTCTCAGGGGTCTTCTCGTACCCCCATGCCCCGCGCACAGCCCGACCCGCCGCCTCTGTCCCAACCTCCTGGACGGGACGCAGCAGTTCTGTCCTGCCTTCCTCGCCCTCCCGCCCCGTCACACTCCAGCTGGGGTGCTTTATAGTAGAAATAGGGCCTGACCTCTGCCTCCTTGTAGCCAGGACTTGTCACTCTCTCTCAGCGGCTTAAGTGGAACGTATTTCTAGCCATAACATTTGTTGCTGGAATGGTCCTTTGGTTGAAAAACTCCCTAGCGTGCCCTGTGGTGGCACCATTGCATGTTTAGACTCGCAGCAGAGTTTTCAACGCAGAACCCTGTCTGTTGCTTCCTTCTGTGCAACCTATTAATAGCAGTAAATGCCTGCAAAACAACTGTAGGTTCTGGTCCAACAAAATGCCTGCAAAATCTTCGGTGGACTTGTTATGAGATCTGTTGTATGCTCTGCTGACAAAGGCAAGCTTGCTTTGTGTTTCTCAGAGTTAGGGTTATGCCAAAGCAAAAAGACTCGACTGAAATCTGTGTAGGACTATGAAATGGATGTGATGCCCTTTATATAGGTGTTCATCATTCCCACCCTTTTTTCCCCCCCCGAAATTGTAATACAATAGGGTGATTTTAAATCTCCAGATTTTAAGAATTAAAGGGTGTAGGGTTGTTTTGTTTGCTTGTGGTGGCGTGGTGTTTTTGTTGCTTTGAGGATTTTTTTTGTGAGGTTTTTGTATTTTATTTTTGTGACTCAGTTCTAGCTTTCTGCTGCCCTCAATTCACCCTTTTACCTTGGTTTCAAGGTAGCCCATATGGTATTGTGAGACCTTTTTTCCTTACTGCCATCAGATCAATTAAGAGATTCACACAGTCTCTTAAAGCACTTGGGTGGGATGAGGACAAAATGTGAGACTTGAGTAAGAAAGCAGAAAGATGCTAAGATTGCAGGTTTACTGATAAATGATTATTAGTTTGTATGAAGTTTTAATAATGCAATGAATTATTTTTGTTGATGTCCTTTTTAAAAGCATGACTGGAAACAAGACCATTTTTGGAGAACTGTTTAATACTGTTAATACTTTCAATGCCTTTAATACTGTGTAAAGAGTGTAGGGAGAGGGAGAAATCTGCATATCGTAAGTGTAAAAATTAAAATATGATTTTTAATGCCATGGTATTCAAACTGCTGGTCTTCTGGTGCTGGCACTTGTAACGATCCACCTGACCCTACTGCAGGAAGCCTTCACAAGACCTGTAGTGCTTTCGGAGCTCTTCATCTTAAGGCTGACTAGTTGGGGACTGCTAATAGCTGTGGAATTGCAGAAAGCTGTTCTGTCAGTGTGCTGCCTGATACGTCTGTGAGGCAGTTAAAATATAACTACTAGAAAACATGCTCTTTCACTGATTGCCTTCATCACAGCAGGCCTGACATCTTTGCTTGAATGTAGATAGCCCTCAAGAATGCCTGATCAGGGTTGTAGTGCATTTGTAATTACTTCAGTATACGTGTTGCTGCATGGCTTAAAGTGCTTTCTTTTTGTAAGTATTTTCTTAAAGCTTTTTTTCATGGGTTGGTGTGAGATGTCAAGAGAGAGAGGATTTGTGGCTGGGATCTGCTGTCTCAGTTCAGCTGATAGAACAGTTTCTGTGTACAGTGCTTGGTGTGTTGCATGTGAGCAAATAGTATAACTGAAGTATTGAACAGTAAGAACTGCTTTTCTGTTTAAGAAAATCCCAGAAAATGCCTTTCCTGAAGGAGAACTACTATAGAGAAGCAATTTTAATTTTGCAGAGAAGTTGCTGTGGTTGCAGGGTTTTATAGCGTGCCAATACTAACATGCAAGATATGAACAATTTTGGGAAGTCGTTTATGTTTCAGGGACCCTTGTGCCCCGTATGGTGTTTGCAGTGTTAGTTCATCTACGTTGAAGGTTTAGCTGTAGACCCATGTACACAGCAGGTTGTTGCAAGGAAGACACAGCAAAGCCTGTGCTCAAGACAAGGCTGTTGCAATAGAATTTAGGATTTTCAGCCAGTTAAGGGTTTTGAAAATCTACAGCTGTAATCACAAAGGTTTGATCAAGAACTGAATAACTTGCCCTCTGGCATCAAGATGAGCGGTCAGACAAAGAGAATGTCTGAGAAGCAAGTGTGCTTCTGTGTAACTTTGTATACAGAGGTGGGAGAACTGAGGAGATGCGATTTGACTCCTTTTGGTTGATAATTGTGTTTTGGATGCCTGTCTGATATGCTTTAGTCATGCCTTGCTGTGGTTTCTGTTTTTATTTTCACTTCACTTTCTGTTTTTTTCTGTTTAACACAGTGTGCCTGATGGTCTTTCTCACTTCAGAGCCCCTACAATGAAGTAATAGTTGAGAACAAAGGTTGTGCGTTCAGGCTTGTGGGCTACCATCTGAATGTACAGCGCCTGTGCAAAGGGGCCCTTGGGGTAGCTGGCAGAGAGGGCTCCTTGCTATTCTGTTTGAAATCTCATGTACATTTGCAAAGGGGTGCAACAACTGCTGAGTTTATGTTCATAAGGACAGATAAGCAAGAGTGTGTTCTTTTGGGTTTTTAGATTAATAGGCATATACTATCTGCCTTCTGTCAGGTTGTAGCAGTGTTTGGCTGGAGCAACTAAGCCTTGCTTAGGTACAGGCAGTAGTGCTTCAGTCACAACATCCCATCTACAGGCCTGTCTAGATCTGAGACTGGAACTGTCTTATTAGTTACTGCAAATGTGGTCTCCCTTCCTGTATTAGGAAGGCACAACAAAAAAGGACTTCTGTTGCTTTTCCCACTGCTTGTGTTTCTGTTAAAAGGATTGCTAGAGCTGTTTGTGGTGTAGTTTACTGTTAATTTGTATTAAAATTCTATTCAAAATGTTAAGTGTAGGATGAAAAAAATATTAACCACAGCATGTGTTGCTTTAAAAACCTGATTTTTACTGTAAATAGTACCATTTCCTCAGTTTATGACTATTACAAATGGTTTATCAAATAGTTTAATTGGGTTTTTTCCTGTTAGAATTCACTAGAGCACACAGATGTAGGTATTTATTGCAAATTTGTTATACCTAACTGCAACTTTGCTGTAACAGTGGAGTTCTGGCTTTTAGTTTTGGGGGCAGGGATAGTGTGTGTTTCACTTAACAGCTGAGTTTTTAGGGATAGTTGACTATCTTTAGAGACTCCTGAGAATTTCTGTATTTGGCAATAATTGGGAAATACTTTTCCCAAGATTTTTCTGAACAGAAAGATTATTTAGCACTTGTTTTGTAACCACAAATACTTAGTTTTAGAAAAGGAGGGAAAAGAACTCCACAATATCCTCATTCTGACATCTTGTCAGAGAGAGTACAACTGAATAAACTGTGCTGGAAGGGTCAGGAACCAAAGAAGGGCAATAATGACACTAAAAATAGACAATGATTGGCATCCTCACTAACAGTAATTAATAGATCACTGAATATTTTAATAGCCTGGTTGGGATGATGTTGGGAAACTTCGAGCAGTGACTTGTAGGTGTTACGCCCTCTGCTATGGAGGGCACGAATACTGAAGGACTGTATTTCTATCTTTATATAATTCTGCAGAAACCTTGCATCAAGGGAGAATAAATTCAGTATAAATACCAGCATTACCAGGACTTGTGGCAAACCTATTCAGAAAGCTTAAGTCAACTCCTGTTTCGTCATGTAAGCATAACAGTGACTTTTGTTCTCATTTATGTTGGAGTAAACCTAAGATAATGTGACGGAACGTGAACCTCTTCCATGAGGAAAAGTTACGTTTTTGATAAGTGACAATATAAAGCAGCAAATAGTTCCTTCAACAAAAGGAAGGGATCGCCCTTCATGTATAACTATATCCGGTGGCTTTTAAAGTGACTTTTTGCTTTCCACATCTTTGTTGATTATACCACTTCAGTTACTCTCTGAAAAAAACCCCTAATTTTTGAAAGAGAAACATGCAATAAATGAATTGCAAGAGTGAGCTTTTTTTATGTAATAGGTTGAACACACATCAAAAACACTGCTTGGAATTTTTTCCTTGCGTAAGCCATTCTTACTGATTTCTATTGTTAAAACGTGAAAATAACATACCTGCCACTTCAGACATACTGTTTCTTGTGTGTTATATTTACTTGCTTAAACACAAAGCCAGTTGAGAACAACTAGAGAAGGTGTTTC
This sequence comes from Phoeniculus purpureus, assembly GCA_028565055.1. Taxonomy (NCBI): domain Eukaryota; kingdom Metazoa; phylum Chordata; class Aves; order Bucerotiformes; family Phoeniculidae; genus Phoeniculus; species Phoeniculus purpureus. The sequence goes on along the minus strand of JAOXOE010027870.1, from coordinate 9,289 downwards.
ATCTTACGCGCTGCATGCAATTGTGATCTTGTCCTTCTTGGGCACGTTAAAGCATCTTTATGTGGGTAGGAGACCAAGGTGCAGCTCAACAGAACAATGTGAGCTCTACAAAGAGAGAAAGATGTTTTTAAGTTTTTGAATGCAGGCATATGCTGCTGTGTAGATGATTGGAATGTATTTACAGCAGCCTGTGAGCTTTATTAAAAACAAACCCGACTTTGTGCACCTCTTCCTAAGGAATTCTGTGTAGCAATGATGGACTAACCAGTTATGAATGTGTACTGGTGCTCTGTAGGTGTGTTGTTGTTTTCCTTTGATAACAACTAAAAGAAAAACAAAGATTTTCTAGCATTCAGAGATTGTGTTACTCTTCCCTGCAATTGTTTGTGTATACAATTGCACAGGATAAGAAGCAGATACAAAAAACCCTAGGAAATGACATTAAATGAAAATAGATCCAGTTCCTGTTGTTTACAGAGTTAATTGTTTTTTAAAAAGCATGAGTTAGCTCTAGTATAAATGATGAGGCTTTTAAATTCATGTTGAAAGTCTGAATTGACAGCACTCCAGAAGTCAGTCTGGTATAACTCCATGGTTATAGGGAGTGTCAGAGCCTGTGATCTCATCAAATCTTTGAATTTAGGGCCTTGCTACACAGGAAGTAGCATAATATCTGCCTACCATAATAGATAAGACGTATATATACTAAATAATAGGTTCTGCCAAGCATAGTAGGTAAAACAATGGATGAGAGCTGTGCTGTCTGGTCACACTGGTGGATGAACGGGAATGATCGCATCACACTTTACTTTTTTGTTATACAGGGCGTAGGTCAATGTAAATACTGTGCAGTTCTGTCCAAATCCTTATGTTTTGTAGTTTTTAATGTTTTTGCAGAGGTGCTGCTCTGATGTTTCTTCCCTGTCACCTAGGAGTAGGTACTTGCAGTAGAAGTATGAGCAAAGCTCATGGGTGGTAATAATAGTGACATGAAACAGGCTTTGCCTGCATTTGTATCAGTCTTAATACATTGTGTAAATCTGAAAGTGCCTTATAATTGCAAGGTGGGATAGTCAGTTTTATGTATGTATTTCTTAAATATGATCATTATTCAGTAGGAAGGCTTCCTCTATTGTCTTCTTTTTTGTTCTTTTTTTTTAAACCCCTGAGTGCATTTTTCCTTTATTCCAGTTACATGGACACTCATGTTGTTTATCATCTGTAGTTAGTAATGGTGAAACAATTCTGTGAATGTACCATTTTATCATTGCTGTTAGGTTTGAAGATAACTCTCCTGGGGAGGTGATACAAGAGTTTAGAGTTTGAATCACTTGGTAATAGGAAAGGAAAAACCAGGCAAGGTTATATGCTTTGTTATGGGAATCTATGCTAGGGGCTAGACTTACTGTGTCTAAGTTGGTGTACCCTGTTACTGTTTTGTATGTCACCAGTGAATTGTGTTCAGCAGAAAATTTTAGTGCTTTATTTTTTCTGAATTTCATGTTGGAACATTAGTGGTTTAGAAAACATTAATGAGTAAAGCATTGGAAGCTGTTGTGCAGCTCTCTGAAAAGCATGATGTTTGAGAGAGCCTGGTAGAAATAACATCAGTAAATATTTGGTGACATCAGAGGTGGGCATTCTGGAAAAATACAAACAGCTGGTTAGATTTTTACTCTGGCTTTCAACCATGAGCATTCACCTTTAGGAGTGTAGGTAGCAGGCTTATTTTTGTTCTAAATTTCTTTTATTTCTGTCTGCCAGCAGCTGCCGCTTTGCTGAGAGTGAATGAGGTGCCTCCTTAGAGGACATGGCTAATTACAGATTGGCTGTTGGTGGAGGGGTGCTCTTTGAGATAGACATTTTCTTTTATGTGTGTGTCATTTGCATAATGTGTTAGGGCACACAGTATGGACTGCATTAAGCTCTAGCAAATACACTGCAGGGAATAATCTTGCACTAGCATCACTGAGTTGGCCACCAGATGACATAGTCTTCCTTATTTTAAATTTTAAGCTTTGTCCTTGGGAGTCTTTTTTTATTGGCTTTTTTGTTTTTTGCTTGGAGGACCAGGGAGAGGAAATCAAACAGTAAGCTATAAGTTGTATTGAGCAGAGGGATTTTAAACACTTTTAGCTTGCAGTTGCTGTTGACAAAAGTCACTTGAAAAGAGAATCAGGGTTATGTTTCTATCAGAGTCATGTTTCTGAAGTGATTTTTTAAAAAAAAAATTTCTAGTAGAAGTGGTAGTGTGTCCTCCTACTTATATCTGAAGATACTTACTTGTAATTCAACAGAGTAATACTTCTTACTGACACTTAGCTACAGATCAGCCACCATAGAAAATACTGTATTTTGGGGTTTTTTTTGTCTAAGGTGTTTTATGTTACAAATGTGGTAAGAATGTAAGAGAATCAACACTCAATAAAGCAATACTAAAAAAAAAAGTGGTTTCTTAAATGCTAGTGTTGAAAATATAAATGTTTTTAATTTTGAATATCTGTGGGGTAGTTTTTTTTTTTATTCTAAGTGTGAGACTAGAAAAGGCTGAAATAAAAATATTTAGCACTTTGAGGTGCTAAACTCCTCAAATAGGTGTCTTGAGTACTCCTTGTTCTGAAGGTGGGATACGCTAAAAGAATCTCTAAATTTTCGGAAATCCTTTCCACGTAACTTGGTTTGTGACAGATTCCATCTGTCCAGTGATAGTTCATGACATCAAGGTAAACCTCTTCGTTTTGAGAACTAGAAGTTTACCAACCTAAGTCGCATTTTAATATTGTGACACTTCATGTGGAGAGATACTGTTCAAAAACTAGTTAACAGAGTTGGAGTAGGTTATTAGTTTAAACCTGTCTAAATTACATGTCCTCAGTTTTTACAAGTTTAAAGGGGTAGAGTTCAGTCGGTGCTTGCAGGTGTATGCAAAGCTTCCAAATTTCCTTGTGATGCAAGAGCTGGAACATCTTGTAATTTTGGCCAGCAACTGAAGCAGCAGATCTAGTATGTGCACCTCAAGCAGATAGCAGATGGCTCTTACTGCTTGTAGGTTCTGACCCGTTTCAGTAAGAGAAAGGTCTGGTTAGGGTTCTCTCTGAAAGAAATGCTGCCGTTTTCATGTTGCAAGCTGGCCCGTTGCGATTCATGCTTTATTATGGTTGCTGTGCTGCTCAGCTCTCCAGTTTGATGTAGCTTTAATAGGAAGCCTGTGACTCTGGTGAAAAGTATTCCCATGTGTAGCTACAAACATTTCTTATTCATCAGTGGTTGTAAACTCGTACTTGTTCGTTCTTGCATGCATTTTAAAATTTTATTATCCTCAGTCACCATGGTAAAAGGTGAGTAAGTAAACTTTGCCCGGAGTAATCAATTTTCATGGCAATTTTACAGGCCTTCTACTCCATTCTGTGTACTTACACTGTTCTTATGTGGCTCTGTCTGAATACAGTCTCACATTTTTGTTGGCTTGTTGAAAAAACAAGAAGTTTGGAGAGGTTGTTTTAGAGCTGTTTATGAGGTGCAGTTTGACTACATTCTCCTTTATTGTCTTAAGGAAGGAAGGGATGGCATGTGTGCTGCTCTTGGGGTGCTGAAGTATCTAATCTTGCCAAAGTAGCGTTGATGTGAAAGTTTGAAGTTTATGTGAATAGTCTTCATTGCTTTTTGCAATCTGTGTGTCTGAATCAGATACTGAAGCAGTTCAGTAGTGATAAACAGTTTGGCAAGCAGCTTTTGTGATCCTATGGTCATGGAGGAAATCTTAGCAGCTTATTAATTGTGTGTCTATAGTTGGCTTTTAATGCTTTTAACAATTAGTAATATTAATGTTTTATAAAAATACTGCATACCTGACCAAAGGGACCCTTGTAGCTAAGCTTGTGAAACCAAGAATTTTTCTGTATACAAGTGTTATAAAACATGACAGTGTATGGCGGATGCAGGCCAACAGTGGTAGCATTTCATAGCCCTTTAGATGTTGTTTTACATGACTTCTTTACAGAGTTTTTAAGTAAAATTCTCTCTGTTTGTAATGGATAATGTGATTAAGTTGTTATATCTAAGTAGGTCTGGTAGCTTTTTGCTGTGTTCTTGAGTTAAATGGCTCTGAATAACTGCTTATTTTTCTTTTTGTATGGAATTTGTGCTTACTGCTGCCGAGTGAATTGTGTGCAAAGTGCAGAAAGATCTTTTCATGTTCAGCAGTGGCTGATAAAAATTAAAACGCACACTTAGTGTGCATAAATGTCAAGTAATATGTCACACATAAAATACCTAGAGGTAATGATTAACTAACTGGGTGAGGTCTTAGAGTTGTGATAGGTAACTCCACGGATTAACCAGCACCTTCATGCTTGGTGTGGGTCAAAAAAGGGAGTTTTCATCCATTTGTTTAATATTCTCTGTCGTGCCTCAATGTATAAATCCATAGTGCAATGGGAGCTGGTGTGACTGGCTTTACATCTGTCTCTTCCCGCTTCATTTTCCTCTGTATCTCAGCAATAACATAGTAGAGCCAGAAAAATCTCAGAGAAAGGACAGCTATAATAATTGAATATAAGGAGCTGTTTTTGTACCAAAAACAAACGAGGCAAGGAGTTGGCGTTTGGGTAAGGGGAGACTGCAGAAATGGAGAGATGATTTTGAGATGTAACTTTTTCTACCTCTCTTGAATTTCTGTGAATCAGCTTTTTACTATCTAATCTGAGAATTTGGAGGTGTCCGATGAGCATGGTGGAGTGAGGACAGGGAAAATAAGATAGCCCCTTGCACAGAAGTTAGTTGAGCTAATTGCTCTGCACCATAGTATTTTAGAAGCTAAAAGTGTGTATGTAAGCTGAAGGATAACCTGGATATGTTTTTCGAAGAGCATTAGTTGCAGAGTTAGTAAATACCCTTGTAGTGGAATGAAATACGGATTTGTGAGTAATTGAAGCTGGGAGGATATTCTAGTGGTGCTTGTTCTTGTGTTCTTTCTGTGTTATCTGCATGCACAGTCACTGCTGTAGATGGTCTAGGTGGATGTTTGGTCTCAAATACAGTATTCTTACATGTTATGGTGCTGATTTTGTGATAGCTCATCAGGGTTGCTGCTTTCAAGAGATTTTGTAGTCAGCCTGCTGCAACAAGACAGCTGTTTGTGATCAGCAACAGGAAATGCAGATTTTTCAAATGTTCAGGTCTTAGACCTATTTTTGCTTCTTGAAGTCTCAGGCTAGATATCAAACGATCTTTCTATACAAAAGCTGGCTTGCATAGAAGCTTTTGGAAAAGATCTTCAAGATCATCAAGTCCAGCTGTCCATCTTTAACGACCCCATACCACTAAACCGTCTGAAACACTGTGTCTGCCTGTTTTTTGAACACCTCCAGGGATGATGGCTCCACCACCTCCCTAGGCAGCCTGTTCCAAGGCCTCACCACTTTTTCTGAAAATTTTTTCCCTAATATCCTATCTGAACCTTCCTTGATGCAGTGTGACCCCATTTTCCCTTGTCCTGTCACTAGGGAAAAGAGGTTGATGCTTGCCCCACTACAGCCTCCCTTTACTTAATTGTAGAGACCAGTGAGGTCTCCCCTTAGCCGCCTCTTCTCCAGGTTGAACATGCGCAGCTCCCTCAGCCTCTTCTCACCAGACCTGTTGTCTAAACCCCTAATAGGCCCAGTTGCCCATCTCTGCCCCCTTTCCAGTACCTCAGTGTCCTTCCTACACTGCGGTGCCCAGAACTGCACACAGTACTTGAGATGCAGCCTCACCAGGGCTGAGTATAGGGGCAGGATCACCTCCTTGGTCCTTCTGGTCACACTAT
>JAOXOE010027869.1:0-17352 GCA_028565055.1 Phoeniculus purpureus | reverse complement strand
CTGATGCAGGCCAGGACGCCATTGGCCCTCTTGGCCACCTGGGCACACTGCTGGCTCATGTTCAGGCGGGTATCAATCATTACTATTGATTATATGAGGACTACTGAATTACTCTGTTATTTTTGAGCACAGGAAAATAGTCTGTATGAACTCTAATTCTTATTTATCTTTATGCAGTTTGTATCGCCTTTCTGCATGACGTACATATCACGTAGACATTTTATCCTCTTTCTGCTTTTGTGTGCATTTTTAAATAATTTGTTTGCCAGATCTTTGCATTGCTCTTTTCCAGTGCACACCATTTGAACTCTCAGAAGGTTTTGAGGGCTTGTGAGGCTTTTTTCTCTTACAAAGTCATAATTTCCTTAAGCATCCAGGCTTTGAACTGCAATGACCCGTGACTCCTATGACATTCTATCAAACAAACTTTTCAAAGACGCTTTAGAAAAATAAAAGCAAACTCTTCTGCCCTGCTTTATTCCCTTCACCCTTCAAATCTTGTTTAATGCTCTCTCAGTGAGCCCTGCCAACTCATGAGCAAGAATCCTTTTCCCCATTTCAAAGAGCTGTATTCCATCATGTGCCAGCAGGCCTGATGCCCTGTAAGATGCCCTGTAAACCTCCCTGTGATCAAAGAACCTGAAACTCCTCCAATGGCACCAGTCTCTAAGCATGCGTTTTCCTGTTCCTTTCAGTATTCTTCCCTGCTACTGAAGGGATTGACAAAAACACCACCTGTGCTCCAAATCCTTCTACAAATTGACCTAGTTCCCTGAAGTCCCTTTTGATTGCTTTTGGGGTTCTCTCCTAAACCTCACCACTGTTAACCTGCAAAAGCAGTAGTGGGTAATAATTAGAGGCCGTACCTTGGCCCCAGGAAAGCAGCAGACTTCCCTGTGGGATGGGTCTGGTCAGCATATTTGCCTCCCTGGTCTCTTCAGAAGGAAGTCTCCTAGCACAATATACCCTCATTTTTTTCTTAACAGCAGAAGTCCTAATACCAGGGGCTGACTGACTCTATCCTAGGCAAGCCCCTAGGTGAACCTTCTTCTGCATTATCAGTTGCCTGACCCTCAAGTTCCAGAGCCCTATGCCTGTTGTGTAAGGACAATCAGGAAGGCCAGGAGGGGATTCACCTGCCACCCAAGTAGGGACCTGTTTTCATTCTTGACCAGGACTTAGGCCCTCTCCTTCTATGTGCTGACAAAAGCATGGGGAGTCCTCTGCTTCTTGTTCCTTTAGCTCAGGGATGGTAGGGTGGCTTCTCCACTCTATCTCTCTCTCTCACTCCATGAAGCAAACTTCAAGTATAGATCCCTCCAAGGGCTGATGCATGTTGATGTGCGTAGCTGTCAGTTGATTTGGCTTTTATTGTTCAGTATTTTGTAACCTGGACCAAGTTCCTATATTCTCATTGCTTACACCATCTCTTCAACTACAGATGTATGTGAGGTACAAAAACCAGTCTTCTGGTTTTAACTGGCACCTGCAAAAGCACGTAGATTTGTTGACCATCATGACATTGATGAGCTTACTGTGACAGGTATTCATTCATGTCAGGGTTTGCTGTTACTGTGAGTGTAGTAGCACAGACTCACTGGCAGCCACCTTAACTTGAAGCAGGATTTAGATCAGTTGTATCTATTGGTTTCTCATGCTTGTAGTTTTGATGTTTGTCAATAGCCTGAGTGAAATATTACAAGGCACTTTTACTATGTTTGACTTCTTTTTTTCAGACATACATGAAATTATAAAAAATAAATGCAGGGTGAAGTTTTAGAGGTGATGCAATATTATAAAGCCCAGAAATACCTGTTTTCCCTGTTCACTTTTATGCAGGTTTTCTTCAACATTGGTGTTGAGTTGTGCCTTAGAACAATGGGTTTACTGCTCATTTATCTTACCAGAAACTTTTCTGACTAAGTTCTACATCCAGAGTTGTAGAGATCAAAACTCATAATGCAATAAGCTGGTAATTTTTTCAAAAGTTTATATAAGATTTTTCAACCACATTGGGCATTGCAAATGTGCACATTATTCTGTGTCATATACTACAGGAAAGTGTATTTTACATGTCTATTTTTATTACAACTCTTCATAACATGGGAGACACAGTGGCTTATTCTAATAACATGGCTGCTGCAGTTTGGGAATATCTGAATGAAGCCAATTATTATATGCCCACAAGAGCTGTTCTTCACACTGCGGGAGGGGAAAAAATACTCCCTAACAACTAAAACTAAGATACAGAGCAAACATCTGCTTCAGTCAGTTGTTACCACCTGATGCTCTTTCTGCTGTGCTTCAAAGGCTGTGCAATGACCTGGAAAGAGACTAAGCATTCTACCTGTCCTACAGGCTGCCTTACAGGTAGACACTTGACAATGAATCTTTTTTTTCCTATTAGGAAAACAAAAGCCTTTCATTTCTTAAACTAAGTTGAGTTTAGTACAAATAAAATATTAAGGACAGAAATAATAGTTAAAATTTTTGAGGTTTTGAAGGACACTAGTATTTTTATATTATTTAAGTATTTTTATATTTTCGGTATAACTTATTTTTTATTATTATTTTAGATAATCCTGCCTGGTTAAGCTAGGTGCTTGACAAGCTGTCAATTTTTCATTTATTCCTTAGAAACTTTAATAGGACTTTACATATGCCATCCTTGGATTAACACGTGCAGAAGTTACGCTGTTCTACAGATCTGCAGAAAACCAGTCTAATTCTTGTGCCAAATATCCCATTTTCTCTATTTGCAAGTAGCAATCCCTAGCTGTCTTGAACTTTTTGAGATAATTTGTGTTAGGGTATTTTTTGCGTCTTGTGATCAAGAGAGTATTTTAGGAGGGCTTCAGAAAATGGATGGTTAATTTTATTTTCTGCTATGGAGGAAGAGAACGTGAGTCTGTTCTTTGATTAAATGGCTTGGCCAGGTGCACCCTTCGCTACGTTAAAAACTGGCTGGATGACTGGGCCCAGAGAGTGGTGGCAAATGGTGCTGCATCCATTTGGCAGCCTGTAACCAGTGGTGTCTGTTAGGGGTCAGTCCTATTCAACATCTTTATTGATGACTTGGATGGGGGTGGGGATCGAGTCTACCCATGGTAATTTTGTGAATGACACCAAACTGGGGGGGAGTGTCAGTCTGCTGGAGGGCAGGAAGACACTGCAGAGGGACTTGGACAGGCTGGGTCAATGGGCTGAGGCCAGTGGTGTGAGGTTTAACTCTACGAAATGCAGGGTCCTGCGCTTTGGCCACAATAACCCCCTGCAGCGCTACAGACTCCGGGGTGAGTGGCTGGAGAGCAGCCTGGTAGAGAGGGGCCTGGGGGTACCGGGACTCAGGGAGGTCTGAAGGGAGCTTGCAGTCAGGTAGGGGCTGGGACCAGCACCAAATACAGAAGGAGGTTATCGCGTTCCTGTGTTTGGCACTGGTGAGGCCACATCTTGAGTATTGTGTCCAGTTTTGGGCACCTCAATGCAAGAAAGATATGGAGGTGCTGGAGCAGGTGCAAGGGAGGGCAGTGAAGCTGGTGAAGGGCCTGGAGAATAAATCTTATGTGCAAAGACTGAAAGAGCTGGGGCCGTTCAGTTTGAAGAAGAGGAGGCTGAGAGGAGACCTCATCACTCTCTACAACTACCTGAAAGGACGTTATGGAGAGGTTGATGCTGGTCTCTTCTCACAAGTAATTAGTGATAGAACAAGAGGGAATGGGTTCAAGCTACAACAGGGTAGGTTTAGACTTGATATTAGGAAAAATATTTTCATGGAAAGGGTGGTCAGGCACTGGAACGGGCTTCCCGGGGAGGTGGTTGAGTTGCCATCCCTGCATGTGTTTACAGATCATTTGGATGAGGTGTTGAGGGATATGGTTTAGGGGTGAACTTGTAAGGTATGGTAGATGGTTGGACTCGATGATCCCAGGAGTCTTTTCCAACAAGAGTGATTCTGTGATTCTGTGACTAGAGAGTATGGACTGAAGCTGCACCAGGGGAGGTTTAGCTTGGATATTAGGAAGCACTTCCTCACAGATAGGATGGTCAGACATTGGAACGGACTGCCCAGGGAAGTAATGGAGTCACCATCCCTGAAGGTGTTTAAGGAGAGACTGGATGTGGCACTTAGTTCCATCGTCTAGGTGATAGGACAAGGGGCAATGAGTGTAAGCTGGAGCATAGGAGGTTCCACGTAAATATGAGAAGGAACTTCTTCACGGTGAGGGTGACAGAATACTGCACCAGGCTGCCCAGGGGAGTTGTGGATTCTCCCGCTCTGGAGTCGTTTAAAACCCGCCTGGACGTGTTCCTGAGTCACTTGGTCTAGGTGATCCTGCTGTGGCAGGGGGATTGGACTGGATGATCTTTCGAGGTCCTTTTCAATCGCTAATGATTCTATGATTGTGGTGATGTTAGGTCATGGGCTGGACTTGATGATCTTAGAGGTCTTCTTCAGCCTCAATAATTCTGTGATTCTGTGAAATGTTCTGATTTATAAGGTCAAAGATTGTCTTTTCACCTCAGCGTAAGGACAAAATATATAGGAATTCTTAAAATTTGACCCACTTCAACACTTACTGTGCGGGTATCTTTACGTAGTCCAGAGTCACTTAGCTAGCTGGGATGCAGGTTCCTCATGCAGTCTTTGCACCGAAAATATAACAAACAAAATGATTGTCATATTCTGCCATCAAAGTTATTTCTAACTAAGGAGATGTAAGTAAGAAGGTGTTACACACATGGACTGTACTGTAGGTACATCAGAGTTCAGCTCCTGGCAAAATCAGTTCCTTTCGTACTAACACTAGCGTGGGTTCCTGGTGTTAAGTAACACACCACTGACTTTGAATTTCCACTCTTGTCTTTTATATGCATTACAGATTAGCTTCCCCTAAGCGGACAGTTCATGTTCTTTTAGATCGGGGATAATCTCCAGTTATTGAACATAAGATATATGAAATAAAGTTCTGTCTTGCAATAGTTTTCCTACTTTTCTCATTTCTCATACAATTTTTCATGCAGGCAATTAGTCTTCCTTACTTACAGAGTTTACCTCTAAATATTCAGTGTGAAAGTCACAGCAGCAAGCTGGTTACTAACTGAAAATAAGTTGTGGGTATTTGATTGTAAGGAAAAAAAGTGGACTGGCATCAGTATTATTTCATTTTCTTATTTCATGCCTGGTTTTGTTCAAGGGTCTTTAATCACTGGTGGTTCTCTGCATGTAAGATTTCTGTATCTTCATACTTTCTTCTGCACTTTTTCTCCCTTTCTGTATGTTAACGTATGTATTCTATGTATCATCTGTTCCTATATATATTAAATCTCTATTTTAGGAAGTTAACGACTAAGTGATCAAACTGAGACAGTTATAGGAGCTTCTTTTTCAGTTCTCTTAACATGGTGGCTTTGATTCAACCCTCATTTTCTGCCTGGCTGTATGGTATATTTCTAAAACAGAATGTTAAAAACAAGAGACACCCTTCAAAGGGAGTTGGTATTGTCTTTATTCTATGTAATCAGTAAAACCAGTACTTGAACAGTCCTGAGACAGAGTGCTGAACTCACAGTACATTGGAAAGTAACGTAAGTCATAATTTATCACACTTAGAGGAAAAGAAGTGCAGTGCCTTCTAATGGGACAGTTGAGAAGAGAGGAAGAAAAATGTCACTGTAAGCCAGTGAATTAAGCAGTAATAACAGGAGAACTAGGTCTTAGTCTTCTGGTACAAGAAGGGTACTGCTGTAAATTGAAGGTTCTTCACCTTGAGCACAGGTTCAAGAACCTTTCTGCAAGTAAAAGAAATTAAAAATAACAGCAGTGAAGTTGGTGGTGATGTGGCCTGATACGTATATGAATGGAAAGACTATTTCTGGTTTTTTGCTTTAAACTTATTCTGTAGTAGGTGCTCACTGCGATTCATCTGTGTCACGTGGTTTTCATATTTGGGCCTTTGCACATTCATTGGCATGGACTGGGCACCAGCAGAGATCAAAATTCTCCATTTTCTGAAGTCCTAATAAAATACTTTCTTGGCCATGAAATACAAAAAATTCACAAGAGCGACTCTCTCCCTGCCTCCCTCTACCCTTTTGCCAAGAGTAGCACATTTCGTGGCAGAGCTTATATTGTGGGAGATGATAAAACACACTAACATTTGGTAAAAGCCCATCTTCTGCCTTGCTGTCTGCCCTCCCCCATTCAGTAAAATGAAGCACTGGCAGAAAACTGACGTGGCTGAAGTATTGCTCAATAGAATACAAGCAACGGGTATGAGAAAAATACTGCTGAAGTCAGTAGGAAGCTGGGTTGCCCTTAGGGGAAAAAAGAAATGGTCTTGCTATTGAAAAGATCCCCAGTACATTGTATAATAAAAGGAAGTTGTAATGTGGCAAAATGTAATGCTGTGCACTTAGTGAGATGAGGGTGACTGATGTTTCGTTATTTTCTTGAGCATTTGAATTTGTTTTATGCTTTGTATAAAGGCTTTCTGAAACTACAACCCATCCAAAACATACTCAAACGACAAAGTACTGCAAAGAGGAGAAAAATCAGTTATTTCTGAACTGATGGTTGTAACCATGCTTTCATACCCAGTTATAATTCAGAATTGTTTGCTTTTCATCTTGTGTGTGAATAGATATTTTCAGGTATGTCTCTGCAAAACTGACTCTGCAAAACTTGAGTTTTCAAGGCAGAATGGAGTCAGTTTTTGTCATCCAGTGAGCATAGGGGATAATGGGCACCTCAGTACCTTAAAACACTTTTAAGAGTTCAGCTTTTGTATTTCCAAAACAAGATCCTTCTCTGGGTGCATCTGCAGTTTAACTCCCTTTCCATTTAACAGAGAACAAAAAGTCACATCTATGAATGAAGTAATGCAGTGAATTTGCTTAGTAAATACCACATCCTTGCAGGCCATGTGTAATGTGGAAGTAACATACTTTGACATTAATTACATTATTCCCCATTTACAGTGGCATAGTTTGATTTTTTTTAAATAAATATTAGAGTTCAGGATGAGTATTACTTTCTGATTAAACTTTCGTTCATACAGAAATATGGTTGTTTGTGTACATTGATCAAATATGAGCTGCCCATTATCTAGCCATTGTCAACACATCTATTTATAGTCCCTCTTTCTAAGCACTTGAAGCTTTTACATTTATGAGATACAAGTATATTAAAATATTCAGCTGTAACTGAATTATCTGTAACTTGTATTTTTGGCTGACTGTAGTCTCTCTTCTCTTTGCAGTAAAGGATTGCCTTCAAATTCAACATTCACCTTGCAAGACAGTGCCATTTACTTGACTTTGGAACAGAACACACAAGAAATGGAAAACGATAATGCTTCAGTTTTGGATGTCTACTTAGTAAGTCGTCACACTGTTTCTTATGTTTCATTTTCCCCTGTAATTCCTTTGACTCAGGCTCTGTAAGTGACTAAAATACATTATTAACTTAATTAAAGGTTCATTGAGGTGTTACTTATATGAGACATATGCTTAAATGCCTTGCCAAAACAAACCCTTAAAGAATCAACGTGGCTAATAGCTATTGTGTTAATAATGAAGTGTGCCAAAACGCCTTTCAGTATGGTTTTTTCCTCCTACTTATTTTATATAGGACAAGACAAAAATTCTTTTTATGTTGAATATTCCACAATGTAGAAGTTAAATTTTCTCATAGAGGAAATTCTGTGTTTAGATCAGTGATTTTGAAGCTAGTGTGGTAAAGCATAACATAAAGCATCATAGAATGGTTTGGGTTGGAAGCAAACTAGTTCCAATCTCCTTGCCGTGGGTAGGCACACCTCCCACTAGACCATGTTGCTCAAAGTTCTGTCCAGACTAGCCTCAAACACTTCCAGTGATGAAGCACCCACAATTTCTTTGGACAACATGTTCCAGCGCCTCACCACCCTCACAGCGAGGACCTTCCTCCTTACATCTAATCCAAATCTTCCCTCTTTCAGTTTAAACCATTAGCCCTCATTGTGCCCCTATAAGCCCCTGTAAAAAATTTCCTTCCTAGCTTTCTTGTAGATCCCCTTCAGATACTAGAAGATTGCAGTCTGCCTATGTCCCTCTTTTCTCAAGGCTGAAAAACATCCACTCCCTCGGCCTGTCCTCTTAGGAGAAGTGTTCCAGCTCTTTGATCATCTTCATGGCCCTCATCTGGGCACACTCGTAACAGGTCTACATCCTTCTTGTGTCTGGGGTTCCAGAGCTGGAAGCAGTACTCCAGGTGTGCAGTCTCACAAGAGCAGTGAGACCTTCCTTGACATGCTGACCATGCTTCTTTTGATGCTGCCCAGGATACAGTTAGCCTTCTGGGCTGCACTTGTACACTGCTGGCTCATGTTGAGTTTTCATCAACCAACACCCCCAAGTCCGTATCTGTAAGACTGTTCTCATTTTACTCATTGCCCAGACTGTATTGAGTTCACTGTGTTCTTAAATTGTCTTGTCTATAGGTTTTTCAAGGTTTTAGTCCTAAGAGATCAAGAATATCACAGAACAGCCCAGAATGGGAGGGACCTTGAGAGACTACTCGGTCCAACCTTTTGTGGGAAAGGGAACCTGGATGAGACTTATCTAGCACCCTGACCCCTTGTTTGTGTCTGATCTTAACTCAAGATATAACATGTTTTCTCATGAAAGATATGATTGAGCATTGAAGCCTGTGTTGAGAGCATTGGGTAATGGGGCAAGAAAGGACTCTGCTGTAAATTTAGCAGAAAGTACTTGGCTGCTTAATTCTAGACGAACTGCTAAATGTCTTGTTTCTGCCCAAACAAAACCTCTGCACACTGTGTAGTGCACAAGAGGAAGCAGCTGGGGAAGGCAGTTACTCCCATGGGGAAAAGAAACCCATTTGTGGGATTGGTCTTTCTCCAAGGACCTGGCTGTACTTATGGTGGTGGGTTACGCATATAGATGGAGAGACCCTACGTGTACCTCAACGAGATTTAACCTTGGTGGACGAATAATCTGGGATGTTGTCACATCACGATTGTTAAGAAAAAGGAGTGACTCTGGTTCATTGAATCAATTAGGGTCAAATTAAGGAGACTTAACATCATACATCCACATAAATGTTGAAGTTTATTAAAATTACCAGATTCCAAACTCAGAAGACACAAAAATCACTGTTGTTAGATAACTAACTTAGAGAGTAGAGGAGAGAAAAAGGGAAACGTTAGAGAAGATAGTTAAGAGATAGTTAAGATTACCACTCAGGACTGCAGCCTCCAGCTCCCCTGTCGCTTCCTTGCTCCTTGACTCCACAGATCTCTGAAAAAACTTCTCTGTTCATGTTCTCAGTCAGTTTCTTTGCACAGCCAGCCTCACAAATGGCAGGAAGTGTGGTGGTGCTGATAGATGATCAGTCCCTCTTCGCTTCCTCAACTTTGCAGATTTCTCAGTATCTCCAGCAGTCCTTGTTGTCAGTCTCTTGTCCTGGCTGCAGGCTGAAGAGGGCTGACGGTCACCCTGTACCATTCAAATATCTTCTTTTATCCTTGCTGCCAGGAATGTCCCCTGCCCCAACATTATGGGTTACTTTTGTTCTCAGGGTCTTAGACAAAGCAATGGCCAGTAAGTCCTTGAGAGAGAGTAGTTAATCAGTAGTATAAATCTGTATTTTGGGCATAAAGATGGTTTAAATATGCAATTTAAGTGTTGGCAAGGAGGAATGTTGGGTATGAAGGCAGTTTAAATATGTAGTTTAGATGTAAGTGTTGATGAGGAGGAGTTTCAGTGAGGAGCATCGAATGAAATGGAATTTTAGAAATACAGTATACATGTATTAAATTATATGGGACCTGAGCATGATACAAATGGTGTGAAATAAGGGGTAGACATAGTGTTGGGTTTAACTGACATGGAGTTAATCCTCCCTGTGATATCTGTTATGGTGCTGTATTTGTGGTGGTAGCTGGACGGGTGGTAATAGCACACCTGTGTTTTGAAAACTGCTGAGCAGTGCTCGCACAGCACCATGGCTGTGGGTTGGATTTTCTTTTCCTAATGTTCTCCCTAACACTAGGCTGAGGGTGACCCAGCCCAGCTAAACCAAACTGACCAAAGGGGTATTCCAGATCATGTGATGTCAGCCCAGATACAAAAGAGAGGGGAAAGAAGGAAGCGGGGGCATTTGTTGACCACCACTAAACCATGTATGTACATACCACATCCACATGTCCTTTAAATTCCTCCAGGGATGGTGACTCCACCACTGCCTTGGGCAGCCTGTTCCAATGTCCAGTGACTCTTTCAGTGAAGAAGTTGTTCCTCACATCCAGCCTAGACCTCCCCTGGTGCAACTTGCAACCATATCCTCTAGTCTTGTCAGTTGCTGAACTGATTGAAGTGAGGAGGCTGTTCCCCTGCTCACTTCAATCTCCTTTCAGGTAGTTGTAGAGTGCGTTACGTGGAAGTACAGCATTGCCTCTTGATGTTGAATGAAGGGCTCACAAGATTTGTTTAGAAGTCAGTATCACTGAAGATACAGTTGCAAAGGATTGGTAAGGACTTCAGCATAAAAGAAAAACTATTGCGATGAGCAAGCACAGTGTGTTTAGGGACTGGTTAGTGTAGTTACGATTTGTGTCAAATGAATTATGTAGATATTATAATTACATTTAGAATTACTTGTGCTGTGTTTTGTGTCCAAATGCAAATTTTATCACAAGGTTTTTAAATCTTAAAACATTGCTAGAGATTGATTTTGTATTTCAAAGCTGATGTAGATGCATAGATAAACAGATGTACAAATATTGGCCTGTAAAATGCTTTCTTAGAAACTGTAAAGAGTGTCTACTCTTCTTACTCTTCAGTGCTCCTTCTCTTTTATTCTGTCCTCACTCCCACGTTATGTATTAAAGCATGTCTCTGAGCATTTACTAATTCATATTCACACCCTTCTGATCGCCAAATTACTATCTCATTCCTCATCTTTGCAGTTGTGTTGTGTTACAAATAATTTCAATTTTTCAGCTTTTCAGTTTGGCACCCTAAGGTCTCTCTGCTAATATAAACTTTTCTTTCAAAGATGAAAATTCCCGCTTGCCTCTGATTGAATGAAACATCTGAGTCAGGTACCACTTTGGCTGGGGGATTATAGTTCTGCAGTAACTCTTTGAAGAGATGTTTGCTTTTCATTCATAAATACTATTCTTCTGTCTTTCATAACATTTGATTTAATTCTAATAGTGTTGTTAGTTTTCTTCCGAGTGCTGTAGTGGACTAGTAACGAGTACAGCTGAAATTAAAGCAGTTTTCACACATGTGAAAACAAGCTGAAAAGTGTACAGTCACACTGCTGCACACCTCAAATTTTGGTATGTTGCTCTTTCTGAAGGTTTCTGTTTCTCAGCCTCACCATTTCCTCTGAAGATTCTGATGGAAAAGCATGGTAGATTGAACACTAATTCCAGGACTATAAGAAGGGAATTCAGGCCTTCTCACTTGGACATCTTTTCTTTCCCCTGACAGCAGAATAATCTACTTTTATCAAAGTACCATCCTGTTTAATTAAAGCTGAAGGGGGCAAACTTACTAGTTTTATGCCAGAACTTCTCCTTTCCTGTCTTCTGTCTTATCTCTGTATCGATCCACCTGTGATCCCAAAAAGAAGTTAAAGAAGAAGCCTAGGTGTCTCACAGGGTTGAAACCTGCTGTGAGGTGGAACAACCACCAAACATTTGAATATAATTTTATAGAGAAGTTTTTGCAGCAGCGAGGTTGTGTAGGAAGCAACGTAACACTTCAGTCACCCTTGCATGAAAATCAGGCACAGGAATTATGTGCTTGATTAGATTTAAAATGTAAGCATTTCAGATTACAAATCATGCATTACCTGAGTAAGTTAAGTGCTAAGGTGACAGTATATATTGTCACTAAGCTACACATTCTCATACCCAGGAGTTTTAAGTCACCACTTGAAGAAATCAGATCTAAAACAAATCTGTGAAAAGCACAAAAAAACCCTCTTAATACAAAAAGCCTCAGGCAGGCTCAGATACTGTAAATATATTGCAATATCTGATGGTGTGTGAGTCATCTCAGACAGCCATTACAGGATTGTGTTCCATAGTGTTACTTGTGTATTACTTACCATTTTGGACCTGAGTGCTATGGCAAACTCAATCTCTATCACAGTGCTTTTTAAATGTAGTAGCCCCAAAAGTTGTGTGGTAGTCACAGAGTTGTTTAGAGGACTGTGTCCTGCACCTTGAAATAGATAGAGTTTTTTTCTAGAGTGATAGGCATAGAACTGGGCTGTACCGGACACAAAGATGAAAGTCTGAAAATTGCATCTCCTTAAAATGGCATCAGTACCATTAACAGCACTTCTGTAACCGATTTGCTCAGTTAACAGTTGCTAGACATTTCTGTCCTGTTTTGTCCAACTGAGTTCTGCAATTTTTGATGATTATCTTTTTACAGTTCAAGGTCTAGTGCTCAAAGTCATAACTAAAATACTGATTTAAATCTATCTGCTGGTTATCTTTTTCTAAGGTAAGCTTTAGAAATGCCTTTGGAATTCTTTATTGTTGTTCACAGTCAAGATTAGAATGTTGTTGAACTGTTTAAAGGCTAGTTAAATGCTTTTATCAAAAAGTACAATTAAAAGGTGACCTTAAAAATCTGTTTTATAAACACGAACTTATGCCTTCATTGTATTTGTAATCTGGCTTTAGAGTAGGATCACTACTGATGTTGTTTTCATTTTGTGTCCTATGCCGTGTTGGATACGTTAGCTGATATGCACTAATTTATTACGTTATTTCATTCAGCTGTCAGTTTATCCTTTGTTTGAGACAGAGTAATATGGTGTTCAGCAGTCTCTCTTCAATTATCTCAGAATCCATAGAGATGCTAAGAAGTGATTAAATATTTGTATTAATTAACCACTGCTTCTGTAGAAGATGATACTAAAAAAAACTCTAATTCATGAATGTTCACCAGCCTTTTGTTTTTTTTTTCCTCTAGTAGAATAGCAGATAGCAGTCCAAATGCTATACGGATCGATATATGATTTTTCTGGTCAGGAAGGATATAGAATCATAGAATCATTAGGGATTGGAAGGGACCTTGAAAGATAATCTAGTCCAATCCCCCCCCGCCAAGCAGGATCACCTAGACCAAGTCACACAGGAACATATCCAGCTGGGTTTTAAACGTCTCCAGTGAAGGAGACTCCATAACCCCTCTGGGCAGCGTGTTCCAATGCTCCATCACCCTCACTGTGAAGAAGTTCCTTCTCATATTTATATGGAACCTCCTATGTTCCAGCTTACACCCATTGCCCCTTGTCCTATCACTAGATGACATTGA
This sequence comes from Phoeniculus purpureus, assembly GCA_028565055.1. Taxonomy (NCBI): domain Eukaryota; kingdom Metazoa; phylum Chordata; class Aves; order Bucerotiformes; family Phoeniculidae; genus Phoeniculus; species Phoeniculus purpureus. Next base: position 4,005 of record JAOXOE010027869.1, on the reverse strand, counting down.
GAAAAGCCTGGCTCCATCCTCCTGACACACACCCTTCAAATATTTATAGACATTAATGAGGTCAGCCCTCAGTTTCCTCTTCAGCAAGCTAAAGAGACCCAGCTTCCTCAGCCTCTCCTCATAAAGGAGGTGCTCCACTTCCATCATCATCCTCATTGCTCTACAGGACTTCTAGACATGATGTACAAAGACTATTTTTTCCCTAATTCTTTTAAGTAACAAAGGGTCTACTCAGTTCTGAAAGATGTAAAAGCAGTTATGAACTGCTGAGTACTCTGAGTTTAGACTTTTCTGATGTACAGCACTTTGTAGCATCAAGTGGTTCTACTTCATGTAGTGTACATGTACTGCAATGTCTGCAAAACTATAGGGAATAGACACAATGCTTTTAATTAGGCAACAAGGTAAGAATTGCTGCCAAACTGCTGCAGCCTGTTTAGGGGAAAAAAGTTGTTACCTGTTTATAATTCTGTAAGGAAAAAAAACCAAACACAACACTTTAATTGTCTGGGTTTTTTATTTTCAGTAACGACAATGACACAAAGAGTATAACTTGGAGAAGTGGCCATGGTTAATGAAGAATACTTTCTGCGCTCCTGACTTAAGAAGAAAGAACCTGATATGTGTAATACAGAAATTATCAACTGAACTTACTCTTAAGTTTGAAAGGAACCATAGAAAGTATTGGTGGACGTAGCAGAAAGAAGACAACCTGTGTCTTTGGGCAGCTTTCTACAATATTGCAAATCATCATTTTTTTATTTGAAAATTGTATTTTCTTATCAGCTCTCTAGTGGTTTTATTCGTATGCGTTCTGTAACTATGCACAAGCAAAATCTGTTATCTGGTTGACCTATTAAAAATAAGTATAGTGGTCAATAAAATTCATTTCATTTGTTCTGACCCTTCCATTATAATCACTTAGGTGTGTAAGATAAAATTGATGCCACACAAGGACCTAAGTATGTGCATAAACCTCTGCACATACTATATGAAAACAAGCCTCTAAAGTTATTTTGATTGTTGGTGAAAAGGAGAAAAAAAAAGTTATTTATAACAAGGCCTTATGTTGTGTAAATAGATGGTCTTTGAAATATCTTTATTACAGTTTATTTCTTTAAAAAGAGAAGCTGTATAACTTTTTTAGTAAATACTGCTGTGAACTATAGTTTTATTGATTAATAAAGTATTTTATTCCTGAGAGTATCACAGCTATCAACCTGGTCTTGATCTGTTATGTTGTTTCTTTATCTTCATGAGATAGTCTTGAGAGGTATCTCAAGAGATGTGACAAGCACTCTGTAATATGTCTTTTGTCTTCTACTAGCTTATACTCAAAAGGTGAATCTTTACATGGGACTAGAAAAGGAACACACTCAAATGCATTGCTTCATATATTTCAGTATATTGCTTCATATATTGCAATATATATTGCTTCATATTTTTCAGTACAGGCAATCAGCTTAAGGTAACTATAGAAGCTATTCTAATTTCCTTAATTTTCCTATCAGCAGGGAGATAATCCAAATCCATACATGCTTCAATGTGGTCATGGATTTAAGAAACTACACAAGGTGCAACTTGGAAAGTTTATGGAAGTTATTCGTAGAATCATTAAGGATTGGAAGTGACCTTGAAAGATCATCCAGTCCAGTCCCCCTGCCACAGCAGGATGACCTAGACGAAGTCACACAGGAACATATCCATCTGGGTTTTAAACGTCTCCAGGGAAGGAGACTCCACAACCCCCCTGGACAGCCTGTTCCAGTGCTCCGTCACCCTCACTTCCTTCTGATATTTATATGGAACCTCCTATGTTCCAGCTTACACCCATTGCCCCTTGTCCTATCACTAGATGACATTGAGAAGAGCCTGGCTCCATCCTCCTGACACTCACCCTTCACATATTTATAGACATTAATGAGGTCACCCCTCAGTCTTCTCCAAGCTAAACAGACCCAGCTCCTTCATCCTTTTCTCATAACAGAAGTGTTCCACTTCCTTCATCATCTGCATTGCTCTATGCTGGACTCCGTCCTGCAGCTCTGTGTCCTTCTTGAACTGAGGGTCCCAGATCTAGCAGACTATAGTGTCTAAATAATTTGTTTTTAGAAAGCCCCCAGAAGACACGAAACTTAACTGCAACAATTCCATCCAAAACCAGAATGTCTGCACTAAACAATTCAGAGACTGACTCATCCTTTGTGTGTAATGCCTTTAATGCAGTGTAGCACAGTAGTAGTCATAGTAGTGTTGTGGGCCCTTGTCTGGAGCCCCATGCATCCCACCTGGGTCGCAATTAATGTTGTGGTTTAGAGACCTGGACTATATTTGAAACAAGATCTTTTAGCTAAAGCATCAAAGGGAGAGTCTAATAAAACCACTTAAGAATTTTCAGGCAGTAAAACAATGTATTCTATTTGGAGGAGAAAGGCACCAAGACATTTTAATTCACTACCCCCACACACATATCAGAGAAAAACCTCACACATGATATAAACACGGATATATAGAGTTTCATCACACTCTTCTTACACTAACTGAGATAAAATTTTCAAAGCATCTTCATTATAGACAGTTCCTGCTTCTCCTTGAAATCATTCTCTCTCAGCAGCAGCAATGCGTTTCCAAACAGTCCAAGACGGACAAAAGCAACAAGGAAAGCGAGTGGGGTGCAGACAATTTTTAACTTTTCGAACCCAAACTTTTCTGCAGAAAATGCACAAATTAAACTTAAAAACTCTACTCAGCTTTTAAGGCATGACATACAGACAGCTATAAGTGAAAACAGTCACTTCATATTGCAGAAAGAAACTGTATATAGACTACTGAACCTACCGAGTAAACCTCTGCCGAAGTGTGTACTCGGAAGTTTTTTGTGATTTGATTTTTTTTGTGTTTTTTTGTTTCTTTCCTTGTGTGACTGTATGCTTCTAGGGGTTACAGCTAAGCAATGTTAATGATCAACTTGGAATCCATAAAATGGTATAAAGCTTCAAACTGTAGCTGACAGGTATGAAACATGCACATCCTTAAGTCCTCTTCATCTTGCATGGGTAGGACTTTGTTAAAAATTAAAAGAGACTTATTAAACATAGCTACAGGCATTGCATGTCAAGTAAAAATAAAATATATGCAGAAGGTGTAATCAGCTCCCTGGGATAGTAAAGTAATGCATTAGTCTATTTTTCCAGGCCTGAACAGGTGGGACTCACCACAGGGAACAACACTTGAAGAATAAGATCACAGGCATGGGCTGTACGCACTGGTATCTGAATACTCAAGCTGGCAAGATAACAGAAGGAAAAAGCCCAGGTTGCTGATTGCTTAGAGAAAGATATGGAATAACTACAAATCTGTATATCTGACCCTGTGATTTAACCATATGGCATTCAGAGAATCATAGAATGGTAGGAGTTGGAAAGGACCTTTGTGGTCCAACCACACTGCCAGAGCAGATTCTCCTACAGTAGATCACATGGGCACATGTCCAACTAGGTTTTGAATGTCTCCAGAATCAGAGACTCCACAACCTCTCTGGGCAGCCCGTTCCAGCGCTCTGTTACCTTCACTGTAGAAAAGACTTTCCTTATGTTCAAACTGAATTTCATATGTTCTACTTTAAGGCCATTGCCTTTTGTCCTGTTGCTGGGCACTGCCAAGAAAATCCTGGTCCCATCATCCTGACACTTGCCCTTTATGTACTTACAATCACTTAGGATATCTCTCCTCAATCTCCTCCCCTCCAGGTTACACAGACGAGTTCTCTCAGGCTCTCCTCATAAGACTGATGCTTCAGTCCCCTGATCATCTTAGTGGCTCTGTGCTGGACTGTCTCCAATATCTCCCTGTCCTTGAGCTTGGGAGCCCAGAAATGACTGCAGTATTCCAGATGTGGCCTAACCAGAGCAGGGCAGAGGAGGAGTAAAGGGATGCCATTCAGAGGGACCTGGACAGGCTGGAGAGGTGGGCACAAGCCAACCTCATGGGGTTCAACAAGACCAA
>JAOXOE010027868.1:0-17355 GCA_028565055.1 Phoeniculus purpureus | reverse complement strand
CCAGAGAAGGAGACTCCACAACCCCCCTGGGCAGCCCCTTCCAGTGCTCTGCCACCCTCACTGTGAAGAAGTTCCTTTTCATATTGATGTGGAACTGTATGTCTGAAGTTTGGAATCTTTATGTCTCTTTACTACCTTCCCACACTAGCAACAACGGGGAAGTAATGACCTATAAATCTGGCTAAGGTGCTGTATTCAACTGGGGCTGTGGTCCTCCTCTGGTCCTTGTGAGATATGCTGTGGGGTCCCACAATATCCTTCCTATGGCTGTCTGCCTCATCCCATCATAACCTAATGCTGTCGATGTCGCTTTCCTCACCAGAAGGTCCTTACACTTCACTGAGTCCCATACACAGATGTCAGCGTGTTCCAAAAGAGCAATTTTTGTCTGGCAGTTCGATTTGTTCTACAAAGCTTTGGCAAGATTCTCAGTGGAGTGTTTTTCTTACAGAACAATATACTGGTGAGATCTAGCCAGTTCTGCAATTACCTCACACCTCTTTCTCCTGGAAAATAAATAAATAAATGGATTAGCGTAATACAGCCGTGGTAAGACAAGTTGATTTCGTTCTCGCGCTGCTTAAGTGATTGGAAGTGTCAGATTTTGTCTGACTTTAATCCTTTTTGATTAATTTCCCTATTTTATCCTTTAGAGTAATATCTTTCTGTCCTATAAAACTGTTCCACTACAGCCTGGAATATTTAGGGGCACTTTTCTCCTCTCAGATATAAAACTGTAAATCCACGGTAATGCTACAGAGTTTCGAGGCTTTGCTTTCAATTTACGCTGGAATAACCAAGAATGAGAAGGATGTCTGGTTCTCACAGTAAAAGTAAAGGAAAGAGAAAAAAGTTGTCCTTGAAATTTTATGTAACTGTAAGGCTGCAATCCCGGGGTAGCAGCAAATCATGCTGCCAGCTCTGCAGGTTTAACCACAGACAGGAGTATGTGACTAGATCCTCACTAAACATCTTGCTTAGAAGCAAAGGCTTTCCAGATTGGAAGCATCTTATTGAAGGAATTAATATTTTTTTCCTTTTCCCCTCAGGCTGTTCTTTGGGCACTCAAAGTTTCTCTATTTAGCACATTTATTGCTGTACCGAAGCCATTGAATGATACACTAGTTCTGCATGGGAAGATGTAATAGGCAAACACATTGCTTTTATAATAGATATGTTGGTTTGTTCTAGTTCTGATGCTTTGAGAGGTGGCATTTGTGTTAAACTGGTTGTCTGGATTCCCCTCAGGGGAACAGTCTTCTCCCGAGGTCTTTGTGTACATGTTATGAGGAAAGGCTGAGGGAGCTGGGTCTCTTTAGCTTAGAGAAAAGGAAACTGAGGGGTGACTTCATTAATGTTCATAAATATGTGAAGGCTGTGTGTCAGGAGGTTGGAACCAGGCTCTGGTCAGTGGCATCCAATGATAGGACAAGGGGCAATGGGTGTGAGCTGGAACACAGGAGGTTCCACATCAATATGAGAAGGAACTTCATGGTGAGGGTGACGGAGGCTGCCCAGGGAGTTTGTGGATTCTCCTTCTCTGGAGATGTTTAAAACCTGTCTGGACATGTTCCTGTGCAACTTGATCTAGGTGATCCTGCTGTGTTGGAGAGGTTGGACTCAATGATCTTTTGAGGTCCCTTCCAATCCCTAATGTTGTGTGATCTGTGAAACAGACACATAGGCATATTTCTTTAAACGTACAAGTAAATAGTTTTCCAAGAACAAGCTGCAGCTGTTCACTTTTCACTGGAAACTAGTAGAAGAAGTTTCCTAGAAAATTCTGTACAAACACGGACTTGAAAACCTTAAATCTCCACAGAGACTGCACCTTGCAGAAAGAAATGGGGTTAGGGGACAAATCCAAATGAAACCATCAAGGAAATCGTGGTCAATGTACGTTATCTCAGCCATTCTGAAAATTAATTTTGAAGTGTTTGCTAAGGAAAATCAGACACCAACGTAATGTGAATAAACATTACATCAGGATCTTTAGTTCCTATTTTTCATTTTTTAAATGTTGTGTTCTTTCGTGATTATGTATTTGTTTTGTGCCTTTTTAGAGTGAAATCTTTCTCCAGATGAAGTGACTCGGGTGCCTTACCAACCATCGAATTTTGAAGGGAAAACAAGGATGACTTTTTAGTGTTTCCTTTAGGTTTTCATATAAACAAAGGGAATCTTACACAAAACTTTCACAATTTTAATTCAAAGCTAGTCCTAAGTTCACGAACCTTAGCAAACCTTTTGATGAACCTCATGTATGTTTGGCATTGGTAATGAAATACAGTACTGTGAGAGTTTCCCAAGGTTTCGAGTTTCACTGCAAACATTTTGGACGTAATTGCTATTACTTTGAAGATACAGAATGCCACAGAGCAAATCTTAACTAGGTGTAAACTGACAGCTGAGTTCACTGTCAGCCAGCAGGCTTCACTGTTTGATCCTTTAGTTAATAAGCAATACTGGTCACTGACCCCATTGGAAAGGAACGGAAATAGTACTGTCCCCTATCATTTCAGATATTATGATATAGAGACGATGTACAAGACGTACACAGATGATTTACAAGATTTTAAGTTCCACTAGGACACTGAAAGAAATGAACTTTTTGCCTAGAAAATTGATGTTTTTATAACTGCAATAAATATGCTGACACATTGCTCACTGTTATGCATCCAATCAATATTAGCCAAATTAATTCTTTTTGCTTAATCTGTAGCATTTTTCTTGTCAGAACAGCATTAGTTATGCAAAAGTGGTCATACATTGTCAAAGTGAGAGACTCGTCTTGATTATTCTTGGTTATTTTGAGTATAAGTACAATCCACCCTGACTGTTAGCCTGCCCTTGGGAGCCAAGCAATTTGGCTGTTATTATAATGAGGTGTGGCTCATCATAAGGGTGATTATAATGGAGTCTAAGGGAATAGGGAGTCAAGCCTACTGTATATTATCTTTCATTTTTAAAGACTGTGCTTTGGAATAATGGTGGAGGATTGTAGCATTTCTGTTCATTGCATGTCTTCGGGGGTTGAGATATCCTCCAATGGACTATTTTGATACTAATAGGAAAGCACGTTTAGGACATGAAAACCCCTGTATCTGTTCCTTCAGGCAATTTGTTCAGAGTGTAATTCACATCTGATGAATACTTGGTGACACTGAATGGTCCAGTGAAGACCTGCGCTAATTTTTCGTAATGCTCTCTCTTGCATCTGTGTCTGAAAGGGAAGGTGGTGTCACTGCTTCATGAACATTTTAAAACCACTTGTATCTGTTTGTGATCAGGATATTACTTTCTACCCTGTCATTTCTTACTGATGTTGCCCTGAAGTGGTTGTGGGTCTGAGCTGTGATCATTATAACCCTCTCACTTTTCTGAAGACGACCAGGTCCCGAGTCAACACTTTTTCTTTTAAATCACAACCTTGTGTTATTTTCAGGGAAACAACAAACAACATTGTTTAAAGTTGTAATTTTTCTCCATTCCCCCCAGGTGACCAGCGCTGACACAGAACATTTTGATTAAAACCGGATACAGTTAAGCGTCACCAAAAAAGCCAAACAAATTAAATCTCCTTTGTATATGATGTCAGAGCTTTTAATTTTACAGTTACGTGAATGCTTTGATGGATGGAAGAACAACACAGATGACGCACTACCTTCTGTAGAGGTTTTCAGTGTGTCTATCGAGTGCGCTCTTGTTGAGCAGGAATTACCAAGTATATATAAGAATTAAATAAAACACTCTTCTGTAGAAGTTTTCAGTGTGTCTACCAAGTGTGCTCTTGTTGAGCCGGAATTGCTGGGTATGTGTAAGAATTAAATACAACGCTCTCCCAAGGTATGTGGGGACGGGTAGTTCCAGTGTCCATGTGTGAGTTTCTGTGTGTTGCTACAAGAATGGTAGACCAGTTCTGACTACAACTGGAGCATGACCTTATTATTCAAAATGTTTGGGTGTATCTACATAAAGGAAAGAAATAAAAAGATCACCATTCCTTTTTGCTGCCTGCAGAACTCAGTATTCCTTCTTTTCAACTTTTGCTCTTCCTAGTCTGATGGCTTCAAAAAGCAGGAGAATCCTTTTTTACTATTGCCTTATCTTTTAAATTTGGACGGTGTAAAAGAGACCTGAATGTGTTTGACCTAAGGGCTCAGCATTTGATGAAGTGTTATAATAATAATAACAATAATGGTGAAGGTCTGGAATCAAATTAAGAAATTAATCTATTTATATATATATATAAAAATTTTTATATATCTATTAATAAATCTATTTTTATATATATATAAAAACACACACTTGTTGAAATGTTTGCTAGAAGTTTAATCAATGATCCAATATAAGGCAGGTAAGAATTCTGCAAAGCTCATTGCGCCGGACATTACTTAATTTTGCACTTCTCTGCATCACTGAGTGACATTGAAAGATTTTCATTTAAATCCAGCTACTAAGCAATCATAGAATCATAGAATCATTAGGGACTGGAAGGGACCTCGGAAGATAATCTAGTCCAATCCCCCTGCCATGGGCAGGGACATCCCACCCTAGATAAGGCTGGCCAGAGCCTCATCCAGCCTGGCCTTAAACACCTCCAGGGACGGAGCTTCAACCACGTCCTGGGCAACCCATTCCAGGCTCTCACCACTCTGACGGTGAAGGGAGTTTGTAGTCGGTTGGGGATTAATGATTCCAAAAACCTCGCAATCTCTAGGATGACTAAGCGCCTCTATGGACTTCTCAGAGTTGTTGTGATTTTTTTTTCACTTGTTTTTACTTGAGGACGCTTCAATCATTGAAAGATGACATTTTAGTTAAGTTAGAGGTTTGCAGAAGACATGGAGAAATGTAGGAAACAAAGTGTTACGTAAATGTCCTTTCCTTTGGCCAAGGAGCTGACAGGGAACTTCAGAGAGAAATCTCTACATTTATTTTTATAATGTTGGCTCGCTAACATGTTTCTGGGGAACTAGTACTGTGCTGTATTTTAGTGGTGTATACACAGTTGTCAGAAGAAGAAAAATTGCTGTAATAGATAAACATCTCTTGAATCAATGAGGATGTATGATATCTGATTATAGGAGCTTCACAAATCCAAGGGCAGGCATTGAGGTGGTCAGATCTTAAAAGCTGGTTGAATATTCAGAGTAGTACCTTTGCAGTGTTCTGGTAAAGGAGATGTACTAACGTCTGTGATACAGCTCAGAAGTACTACCAGTACTGCTCAGTGGTATAACACACAACAGACTGAATAGTATACATGGGAGGAATAATGTTCCTTTACTCTTCCACTTAAAGGAATTGGAATGCTGTGAAGGGTTGCAGTGTGTTGGTTGTGTTTTTCTCCTGTTGGTCTGTTCAGGTTGACATTTTCTAGCTGATGTGCTTTGTGGGGAATCACCAAAGGAGACAGGATAAGTAAGTTACTTTCTTTTAAGGGAGAGCTTTTCTTCCACTAGTGAAGAATCTGGATGCCATGCTTGTAGTAAACCTATTTCTGTTGAAGTTCAAGGTGATATCCCTTGATTGCATTTAATTAGCTCTAAACCTGCAGGCTTTTTTTTTATATTACTGACAAAATCTGAAATAATTAGATGAAGTACAGAAGTTTTGGGGAAGAAAGGAAAACTTGTATGAATGATAACTTTAGATCTAAATTATAAACTCAGATGTTTCATTGACTGCAATAACTACAGCACACAAGTATTTCTGCAATGCAGGACTGTGAGGCAGAGAAGTTATGAATTGTATGTGATAAAGAGAATTGTTCAGAAATAAATTGGTTAATTAATACTGAGTTTGTGAGGGTCTTTTCTCACGCCTTAACACAGAGACTTGCTCAAGTTAAATTCAACTCAAGGTTAACATGGTGACATTATTTACAGCTGGAGTGTTGTCAGTATTCCCAGAAGAGTTTTAAAAGTAGGCTCTACACTGGAAAGATTATCTTTCTTTTAAACGCATTTATCTTTCAAATGCCTGTTAAGTGTCATCACCACCATTCCCTCAGGAGGGGACTGCATCTTTTTCCTCCATCCCTTAATAAGAATTTTTGAATGCTAATCAAAGCACAAAGATTAACACTGACTTTCAAAATTATTTCAATTAAAAACAATCCAAGGTCATTTACTTTAATACTCTTGAAGGAAAAATGCACCAATGGCAATGAAAAGTGCATGTTTCTTACAATGGTCAACTCTTCAGAGCAACCTCCTATTGATACTGAAGCTGATGTCTTTAAAATACTTGGAATATTTAAAATTAGAGCTCCCAGCACATATCAGTGTCATGGAAAACAATATTGACCTAGTTATATGAAGAATAACCTGCATTTGTTACTGTTTTCATGTTTAATATAGGGAAACATCATTATGACATGATGCTCCAATTAAAAACAACAACAAACAAACAGAATACAATTAATGAGAACTCCACATCTTTAGCAACAGTTCTTCACTGCATCTTCATAAACTTGCAGTACAGGGTATCTAGGAGTATGGGATTTAGTACAGTTGTGAATGTGTTCCTTTTGGATGAATCCCTGCACTCAACAGCTTAGTAGTGTTTGGTGCTTCAGGGGCCAAAAAAAGGGCCCTCATCTGTGTTCCATTCTTCTAGGAATACTTTGGAGAGTGAGCTGGGTAGAAAGGAGGGGTATCCTTATCTCCAGGCTAAACAGCTCCAGATCCCTCAGCAACTCCTCATACAACACCTATTGCAAACCCTTTAACAGCTTGGTAGCCACCTCTGTCCCTTCTCTAGCCGTTTAATGTCACTCTTCTAGTGAGAGGCCCCAAACTGTACACAGGACTCAAGGTGTGGCCTCAAAGCTGAGCAGAGGGGAATGGTCACCTCCTTGCTCCCTACTTCATGCACGGAGGAGGGCTGAAGACCTTCCCTTAGTTGTTTTTCTCTATGGAGTACTCTGGCAATTTGGATGCCTTATCAAAATGAAGAGCATCCTGATAGCAGCTTTCTGATAGCTCTCTGTATCAGAGATTTGCTACATAAAAGTTTTAAAGAACAGAAAGAAATTCTTGATGTGAGGATATGTTTGGCTTGTGTAGTGCTATAAATAGTCCTGCTCTCATCAGGTTGTAAAAGCTTAAAAGATGAGAGTTCATGTTTCCTAAAATGTTAAGCAAAATTTTACCTGGCTCCATTCAGTAATTTCAAATATTTTCTGCAGAATTATCGAGCGTTTATTGACGTCATCACACAGGGATGTGGTTTAAGTGGTGCTTAAATATAATGTCGTATGAAATCAGTCACTTCCATTTTTTGTGGAACTAGGGGTAAGTTTTCTGAATGACATATCCCTGCTTGTGGGTGAAACTTCCACCATGATGGGAATTTCACCTCTTGGTTATTTTTCTGTTTTCCTGTGGACAAAACGCATGGTTTTAAAGCTTTCACTGTTACATGAGTCTTCACGTAACCTGTAACAACTACTATTTTGAAGCTGTATTTTGAATTAGAAATGAAATATCAACTGGCTTCATTTCAACCTGCTTGAGATATGTTCAAGTGTAGACACTTCTCAAGACAGTTTTGTGTTAAAGTAGTGTTACTTGCTTTGATTTAGTATGAACTAGTGATGTACCAGCAATTTCTCTGTTCACTCTGCGGGGGGCATGTAAAAAAGATCTGTCATGTAATTCATAAGCCCTTATTCATTGAAAGGATGATCAGACCCTGGACTGCCCAGGGCAGTGGTGAAGTCCCCATCATTGGAGGTGTTGAAGAACAGCCTAGCTATGGCCCTTAGTGCCCTGGTTTGACTCACATGTTGGTGCTGGGTCCTAGGCTGGGATGGGTGATCTTAGAGATCTTTTTCAGTCTCAGTGATTCTGTGATTCATATATAGCACCCTGAGTTTAGGGTAGTCATGTTGAATTACTTCTTTTAATTGAGATGCTTGTACATTCTTTTAAAACAGACCTTAGTTTTCTACAAAACAACTTCTCAGGCATAAAAGAGAAATTTAAATGTTTTGTATGTTCTTCAGGCTTTTATAACTCTGAGCTTCTAACAAGTAATATTTGAATATATTATCTAAATCATGAAGATGCTCCAATAAACCAAAACTATACTTGCTGTCTGCTTTCATAGTATTAAAGTGAAAAGAAGCAAAAAATGTCATAGAAACACACTTATTTCAACACGAGCACACTCTGCACCTTGGACTCATTAACTCCTGCACCTAATTAATTAGGTATTTATGAGAAGGACACCACCCCCACCCTCCGCTAACCTCTGACATTGGTAAACACATAGGCAAGGCTGGCTCTTACTTTATGATGTAAATCCTGTGATGTAGTAGGGGAAGAACAGAACTGCATCCTAAATTTAGTGACCTAGTAACAGCTGTTGTTTGCTAAATGGAAGTTCTGGCTGCTCTGTGTGTACTGTCTGGGGTGAGGTGCCATGCCCAAGGCTTCAGGGCTGTTGAGATAAAGGGCAGAACACTATAAACTTTGGGATTACAGCTCAACAAGTTCACAAAAGCCTTCTTCAAAGAAGACGAAGCATTCAAACACCTGAATGTGGTGACACTATAAAAAATGCCTTGGAGTCACTTTTGTTGGCGTTGAGTTTGTCCAGATCTGCTCAGCTGTGCTCTTGAAGCCCTTTATAAGAAGTGTGTGACTGCGGGAAGCTGAGCCACTCCCTGATAGGAGTTCTTGCCTTAAAAATGGGTATAAGAGCTGATTTCCATTTCTCCCATACAATACATGATATTGTACCATCCCAAGGGTTTTGGTGGGTTTGGTTTGAGTTTAGCTTTGGAGTCTTGTTTGGAGTATGTGTTGGGGGGGGGGGGGGGGGGTTTCAATGTGGGGATTGATTTGGTTTGTGATGTTTGCTTTTGGTTTTGCATGTTCTGTGTGCAAGTGACACAGTAATGCAGAACGCCTATAAGGATTTAGTGCTGTGTCCTGATTTAATTTGAAAACAATAACTAATTTGATGCACATCTGACCCATTGCAATAAACAGCATAGTCTGAACTTTTAATGTGAGTTGGTATTTATGCTTTTTAATACCACAACAGTGAAATAATGTTACTCATGATCCATAATGTGTTGGAAAATGTAATTTTTATGTATACTTTTTAAAGTGTGGTGAAATCAAATGCATAAACTGTTTGCTTAGCATCAATTCCGTCTGCTTCTTAGCAGTGTTTTTCCTTGCCTGCAGATTTGCCTTTACATTAAATAAAGGAAATGTCTCATTGGAGAAGAAAGGATGGTACTAGAGGCTCTAAAGTTTTCTTGGCACATTCCCCATGTAGTTAGAATGCTTTCTCTCTTTCTTCCCGATAACTTAATATTGTGGCCACTATTAAATCAACTGATGAGTTGTTATCCAAAGGAAGTAAGATTTTTGGAAGAGAAAGCTTTTTCTATGTTCTACTTGTGTGAGTGTGGCCATGTATGTATCTGTTTCTTAAGACTGATTTTTGGTGAACAAATACAAAACAGAATTGTGGTGGGAAAGGTGGTCTATGGGCAATGAAAATCATCATGATAACGTGATTTTAATTTAATAACTTTAGATATAGCAAAGTAGAGAAAGGAAATATGATATGCTGTGTCCTATCCTGAGTAGATATTTAGTTATTTCAGAACCCAGCTCTGCAAAGTACTTAAACCTGTGTATTTTAGTAGAAATACAGTAAAATCGATAGGACCACACTACTGACATGGGTCTGGTTTAAGTGAGAGAGAAGGGCTGCAGGAATGGTGGGAGAAACTGAACATATTTGGATGTTAGAAAATGCTTATCAAGGTCACAAAATAGTACTACTTCCAGCTAAGTTAGATTATCTATATTCAGTTCCTCTTGGCACTACCTTCAATACTTAGAATCCTAAAACCATAGGACATTTTCAGCTGGAAGAGACCTTCAAGATCATCGAGTCCAACCTTTTCCTAGCCCTATCAGCACCACTAAACCCTGTGTCTCAACGTAATATCTACCCTTTTCTTCAACACCTGTAGGGATGAGACTCAGCTCCGTCCCTGGGCAAGCTGTTCCAGTGCCTGACAAACCTTTCAAAAAAGAAATTCCTCCTGACGTCCAACCTGAAATGCTTAGTTATAAGAAAAACTGAAATTCATTAGAAAGCAGCACATTAAAACCATGAGTGATGCCAACAGTCACTTCTGGGTCTTGCAGACTGGTATTTCACCGCGATCTAGAAACCCAAAAGGACAATGAAATTCCATCTTAGCTGAGTATGATCCAATTTTAAATTGAGGATGTGTTTTTACTTTTCAGCCTCTGTCACCTGAGTGGGTTTAGCTAATTTCTTGAGCTTTTTGAGCTGAGGAGATTTAAGAAGTTTTCTTTTGCAATACTAATATCGGAAAGAACTTGTTTGGATCACCAAACGTACTATTTAGTAACTGTGTAGGTTTGAAAGATGACAGAGGATGATTTCTGTTCATGTGAGATTTATAGCATAGGGCTATAAGTACTGTAATGTCATTGATGGGGAAAGAAAAATGGTTCCATGTTACTGATGTAGACGTTTTGTGTTTCACACCCCAGTATTGCACAGATAACCTGCTTTGGAAGAACTGTAACTACTTCTGATTTTTCCTTTCAGGTGACAGATTTGCAGTACAGCCACATCTACACAGAACTCATCTTTTTGAGATATGTGATTTTATTTCTATGAGTAAGGGGAAAAAAGAACTATGGCTTTGAAACCATAATAATACTTTATGGAAAATGTTACCAAGAAAAGAAAAAGTAGGAGTTAATAAGTTTTGATAGAAGAGAATTAAAGTGACTTAACAAATTCCTTAATTATGGTTATCTTACAGTCAAATTTCTTGACACAACCTACTGAATCCAATGCCTCTGACTTGCTATGAGGTGTGGTATGTTGTGTAAGGCTGGTGTTCCTAAACATCAAGGCATCCTGACTTGTATCAGGAAGAGTGGAGTCAGTAGGATTACGGACATAATTCTCCCCCTGTACTGGGCACTGGAGAGGTCTCCCCTTGAGTGCTGGAGATAGTTCTGGGCTCCTCACTTCAAGTGTTGGAATGTGGTGGTTTATATGATGGACGGTATTGTAAGTGGTGGTTAAGAGTACTGTAGGAAATAGGTTGTCAATGTTAACCTTTGATGTCAATAAGAGACAAAGGCAAGTAAAATGCAGCAAAAGCCATTGCTTTCGTTCTAACACCAGTATGCAGCAGCAACAATTCACAGAGATCCTTGGTTTGGGTTTTAAAATGACCTGTACTTGTGCTGGTGAGTTAGTGTCACTCTAAAATCTGTCTAGAATTACTTTCTTTTTCTAGAGGACAAAAAACAATCAGCAAAGCACTGTCAGCTTTATGCCAAACAAACAGGAGACTGCAGAGATGAATCTTATTCACAAATTTTCTGTCCTCCAACCTCAGTTTACTTCCTCAGCTCTCTAATCAGCAATTCTCTTCAGCTTTCTTTGTTACTTCTGAGTAATCTTATTCTCCTCTGACAGATTTTGATGAGTAATCAGTCTAAAGTTCTAAAGTTTCTATCTGGACTCTGATGATCTTAAAGGTCTTTTCCAGCCCCAATAGTTCTCTGATTCTGTACTCATACTCCTGGTTTGATGGCTTTGGGAATAGCGATAGATGAACAGTGCTCTTCCAGACAATGTAAAAATGTGTGATTTGTTCACCATTTCCCACAAGAAGAATGTTCTGGAAGCTTTATTTACCATTGTAAATGATAACAAAATAAATAAAAATATGAAGACCTGCCCACAACTTCCAGTGAATCCGTCTTGTATCTAGGGAATCCTGTATTACAGGGCATCCATCTTGTATCTAGGGGAATACTGTGTTTCTACAGAGCTGTAACTTTATTGGTTGGTTCTGACCAGACTTGTTATCCTCAGTGCTCTTAATTACTTGCCTGACTAATGAGGTGTAGTGACACAGTGTCATTGTTTCAAGGATACAGTGATACTTGTGCTGTCCACTAATCTTAGGTTTCTGAAGGTTTTATAGCTTTCAGCTTAGTAAAGCCAACACTTGGTGTGTCCTTTCCCCCTGCCCCAGGCTCAGAGCAATTAGCAAAGCTAATTTTCCAGGCTCTCAATATGGGAGCAGCACTTTCTTTCAGTCTTTCTGCACACTTAAGTCATCCTAAAGTATCCCCTTATCAGTGCAGAAAAGGGCAGGTGTATGTTTAGCTTCCACAGGACTATCACTGTTCACTGATATCCTAAGGAACAGTGTGTGATGGAATTCAAGAAGCAGCTTTTTAAAATCCTGATGTTTACCGCCTTGTTCTCTGACCAACACCTTTGCTGCCTCTGACAAAAATGAGCAGTGAGTCTTCTCTTATGAGACAGACAGGTTTGGTCTCACAGGATACCTAAACATGTTCTTTGGAAAAAAAGAATTATAATTTGTAAATTATATTATTGTTATATAAGATTATGCTATAAAATATATACTTTTATAATGAATGTGTTATATAACTATATTCTAGTTGTAAATTTCTGGGCTACTCACTTCAAGGATGGGGAAGGGACTGGAGGTTAAAAATCTGATGAAGAGAGAGTCTAAGGGAGCTGAGAGTTGTTAGCCTGGAGAAGAGGAGACTTAGGGGGAATCTTCTGTCTCTTTACAACTCTGTGAAGAGAGGTTGTAGTCAAGTGGGGATTAGGCTCTTCTCCGAGGCAACCAGCACAAGGACAAGAGGGCAGGGCCTGAAGCTGCATGAGGGGAGGGTTAGGTTGGATGTTAGAAAGCCCTTTCTCATGGAAAGGGTGATCAGACACTGGAATGGACTGCCCAGGACACCCTGGAGGTGTTTAAGGATGGCCTGGCTGGTGGCCCTTAGTGCTCTGTTCTGGCCAATGTGGTGATGTTAGGTCCTGGGCTGGATGAGCTCAGAGGACTTTTCTAACCTCAGTGATTCTGTGCTTCTATAAAAGTATAAATTCTGAGTCCTATTCCAGACAGCATCCAGGATTGTTACAATAATGCTCTGAAGACCCTTCAACGAAATATATTTCAGGCCTTGTCACTTTATGCAGAGCTTTAATTAAAACTAGAAAGCATTTAGTGTTTGATCATTTGCCAAAATACTGGTTTGGCTTGCTTGGCAATTTTGTTCGAAAAAGCAGAAAAGAGAAAAATCAACTAGTGATGGTACAAAGATATGTGTGTGCTAGTCTTGAATGTGAGGGTGGGGGGAAGACAGATGCATCTTAAGCAGGTGTGACAGGAAGACTTTTTATAGACCTCATCCTTTAAGAATAATGTGTATCGTGAGGGAAGAGAATAGTAGATGCCATGCAAAAAAATTTACCTGAATTGCTAATCCTGTTTTATTAAATGCATTAACATGGAGACTCACTAACTTTCAGTAAAGTTTCAACAGAATTCAAGAAAACTTTGGAATCATAGGTCTATAAACCAGGAAGTTGTTACGAGGATTTTCTTTCCTGAAAGGTTTGTTAGGCCCTGGAACATTCTGCCCAGGGAGGGGATTAAGTCCCCATCCTAGAGTTGTTGAAGAGAAGGGTAGATGTTGCGTTAGTGGACAGGGTTTAGTGGTGCTAATAGGGCTAGGACAATGTTGGACCTGAAGGTCTCTTCCTGCTGAAACTGTTCTATGACGTGCAGCAAATCTGTGAATGTGTATGTGCATTTAAAAACATTGTGTTTATGAAAGACAAGTTCACTTAGACTATTTCCTCTTGAAATGTCAGTGTCTAGCTCAATCAGTTTCTTAGCAGATGAAAGAAGGCAATGACATTTTAGACAACCTTCTTGTTCTTTGCTCTTGCTGTGACTGTTGTTAATGGTCACATGGTTTTCTGTTACCAGTCTAGATGGTGGTCTGTTCAGGAAAGGATTTGTCATTTATGGGTCATTTGCACAATTTTTTTCATGCATCTCAGGATCTTTTTTGTTGAGATGTCATTAGAGTCACAGTGATCTGCTGTAATGTACTTTGGCAGTATACAACTAGCATGTTATTAATCGTTACGTACAGGGAATTAACTGTTACGTATTTCAATACTCAGAGAGCAAATATACTTCTGTACATCTAGCAAACGAGTGCATGAGCATGAATCACAGAACATTAGGGATTGGAAGGGACTGCAAAAGATCGTCCAGTCCAACACCCTCTTCCACAGCAGAACCATCTACATCAAATCGCACAGGAACCTGACCAAGCAGGTTTTAAACGTCTCTAGAGAAGGAGACTCCACAGCTCCCCTGGGCAGCCTGTTCCACTGCTTTGTCACTCTCACTGGGAAGAAGTTCCTTCTCATACTGATGTGGAACCTCCTATTTTCCAGCTCACACTCATTACTCTGTGTTGGAGTCTCTCCAAGCAGCTCTGTGTCCTTCTGGAACTGAGGGGGCCCAGAACCGGACACAATATTCCAGATGTGGTCTCACCAGGGCAGAGTAGAGGGAGACAAGAACTTGTCTCGATCTTCTAACCATCCCTCTTTGATCCCTCCCAGGATGCTGTTGGCCTTCTTGGCCACAAGAGCACACTGCTGGCTCATGGTGATCCTGCTGGCTGCCAAGCCCCCAGGTCCCTTCTCCAGCAGGTCAGTCCCCAACCTATATCAGTACGTGGGGTTGTTCTTGATCAGGTGCCAGACTGTACACTTCCCCTTGTTATAGTTAATTAATTTGTAAATATATACACAATAAATATCGACTTAATGACTGCATGACTGCATATACACACGATAATTTACTGCATACGTAAGTAGATAATGCATGTGGCTATGATAGTGTTTCACTGCAACTGACAGTTACAACTGACTCCAGTGTCTCAAGACTAATATGTACATCATTATTAATTTGATTGAAACCTTGTTGCTGCTACTGTAGCTGCTATTTCAGCCATGCAATAAGAATGAAGAGCACTCGCCCAGCCTGTTTAAGTTGTTCATTCTAATTCCGATGCGGTCTTCTAAAAGCACCAGTGACATCTTAAAGATTATGTCACTTTAAAAAAAATCATTTTAATTTTGCGTGTTTGTTTGAAACATTGCAGTTATGTTCCTTCTCCCTTTTTTTATGAGAGAAGTACAGAGTGTTACAGTACCCCCTTAATGCAGACTGAGGGCCGGGTTTCCTCATGGTGATTTGTAAATCGAGTGGCAGTTTCTAGCATCAGATGTGGAGCTCTGAGAGCATGGCACAGTGAACCAGTGTCTGGTACCTTCATCTATTAAAGCACCCTACAAGGGGAGATTAAAAAATAAAGTATTTGTGTAGCTATGATTGAATAAAAGTTTTGAACAGGGAGGGGTAAACTATGAAAAGAAAGGATCTCTGAAAAGAGGAGCAAGTAACAGAGATAACATGCTGGATGTTTTTCCTGGCAGAATTCCTCTAAACTACCTTTACATAGTAAACACAGAATGTGCTGTTTAGTTTCGAAAGGTGAAGGAATACTCTAAGAACACCAAACTCTTAAACACCAAATACATTTCATCTGTGAAGGCATCATCCTTGTGTTTGACTGCCAAACCTAGAAATAAAATACAAATTCATACCTTGGATATATCTAGCTCTAAAAGCATGAGAGTATAGCACTATATTTTTACAAGATGGATTCTCTCTGCTTGTTGTGGTGATTTATTTCAAATTCACATCTCTTGCACATCTCTTGCACTTGCCTGCTGTTTACTGTCTGGTTGACAGGATGTCAGAAGTGTGAAATCTTGGAAGGCCATTACTCATAACATCTATTCCGTAACTACATTGATTATAGCTTTCTGTGCAAGTTCTTTTAACTGTCTTCAAACCCATCTGTCTCATAGTTAGGCTGTTTTGAGCACTTTTATACTTTTCAGCTGGGATTGAATCCCACAAAGCAAGGAGCCAAAAAACAAGAGACACGTAATTGTTAGTAATCCGAGTTGTTAAACAGTTTTGATACTCTTCCCAACATTCCTGCTGCCTTCCCCACCCTCATACCTGTTTTAAATTTACTCCTTCTGGAGTTTTAGTGAGTACAGCCCAGAAAGTTCTGAGGTTCCTGACTTAGGTTGAAGTCAGAGGGAAATATATTATTGTTATATAAGATTATCCTATATAATAGATACTTCTATAATGAATGTGTTATATAACTATATTGTGTTCTATTTGTAAATTTCTGGGCCGGGCTACTTGCTTCAAGGATGGGGAAGGGACTAGAGGTTAAAATCTGAAGAGAGAGTCTGAGGGGTAGCTGAGAGTTGTTAGCCTGGAGAAGAGGAGACTTAGGGGGAATCTTCTGTCTCCTTACAACTCTCTGAAGGGAGGTTGTAGTCAAGTTGTAGAACATCTGGATTGAATCTTGAAAAGTCTGGAGTTTCAGTTGTAACAGACGCAGCATTAAAAGAACTACTAACAGGTACTCTGAAGAGTGTGTGCAAGAAGTGAGAGAAACAGCAGTATTCCTTGTGGTAAAGTGTGAAGTTTGCTTCAGCTCAAAGTCTGTTCTGGCTAAATCAATGTAAAGGTAGTACGTCTTGAAGTTCATGTAAAGGATAGGTCTGTTGAGGGGTTTTTTTGTAGCTTTTGATAACAACATTTAGTGGTCAGAAGGCAAGACATTTGTACCGAAGTTTGGAAGATTGATCTATTCCATTTTAGTGCTGACTTGGAATAACTTAGCTATTGCTTCTCTTTTGTGACTGGGAAGTGCCAGGGAGACACAACTGCACCAAATTACTCCATTTTTGGTTGGGTGTTTTTTTTCTTGCTGAAAACGTCCCCCAGAGCACTTCATTTAGAGTAAGATCTAGCACTGACTGCTACAGGTGGCAAGATGTGCACCTGTTCCTTGTTAGGCAGCCAGTGTTCTGCGCTTCCTGAATTAATTGCCATGGCTAAGGTATACCTGCTCTGTTTGTCTTATTATTCCTTTCAAATTCTAGTGTCTAATTCAGCTTTTGACATAAAAATGATGGCAGAGATCCAGTGTTAAATTAAGATGCATCTCCTGTTAACTAATGGTTGAATTTTGTGTTTTGTACTCAAGTCTTCAAAGGTTTGAGATGCTCTAGCTGCTCTGGCTGAATTCCAGTCACTGCAGTCATTTCTCTCCTTTGTCTTTAAGCTTTTGTTAAGCCTTTAATTTCAAGAGCAATTTTGCCCTTGTGATTGAGAAGGGGCAGAACATACCCCTGTCATTCTAGAGTCTCATGCCTTTTTCTGTGGCTCCGGTGCTGTTTCTGTCAGCACCTTAACAATAGTTTTTCTTGGAGGTCTCTGACATGGCAAGTATTCTGCTGTTCTCCAATAGAGAAGGGCTGGTGGGAGATGTGACAGTGGGAGGCTGCCTGGGGTGCAGTGACCACGAGATAGTG
>JAOXOE010027867.1:0-17356 GCA_028565055.1 Phoeniculus purpureus | reverse complement strand
GGATTGGACATGGCACTTGGTGCCATGGTCTAGCCTTGAGCTGTGTGGTGGGGGTTGGACTTGATGATCTATTAGGTTCCTTCCAACCCTGGTAATACTATGATACTATGATACTGTGATAAAAACACAGCAAGTGTCAACAGCTGTTGAAAAATATATTGAATCTGCTCTGAATCATAGCTCCCTGTCTGTTTTTTATTATTTAAATTTACAGGGATTTTTGGAAAAAGGCTAATCTTAAACCAGAATAACTAAGCTCTATTTAATTTGGAAAGTCCACCAGATATAGTATTAGAGACCAGTATTCCACAATTTGTCTTGGAAGAGAAGTCCCCTTCTTTCTCCCCACCCTTTCTCTCTCACATTGCTTTCCCGAAAAAGTTAGTCTGGAAGCTCAGAAATGAGATAGAAGAACATGTTTCTAAAGTCCAAGACATACACTTTAAACTGCAAGATTTTGGGGTAGGGTCCAAAATGAAAATTCTCAGGACAGTGTGTCCACCTGGGGAATATACCCGGGAAAGAATCAGAAGGCAAACTACCCTGGAGCTGTATACATGTCAGACTTTGATTAACAGCCAAACACCCTTAATTCGACCACGAACCTGAGTCACTCCCTGAAGTTCAGGAAGTGACAATACCATGTGTGGTCACAGGGCAATGGCCTTGTTGCAATTACTGAGGCATAGTGGGATAGCATAGATGACTGGAAAGATGACATGGATGGCGAAGTACTGTTCAAGAAAGATAGACCAACAAGACGGGGTTGTGGGGTGTCTCTTTATGTGAAAGACCAGCTGGAATGCATCAAGCACTGTCTAGGAGAGCATAAAGAATGAGTGAAAATATAATGGTTAAGAATCAAGGGGTAGGCTAATATGGGTGACACTGTTGTGGGTGTTTACTACAGGCCCCTGACCAGGAAGACGAGGCTTATGAGGCCTTCTACAGATGGCTGAAAGCAGCCTCAAAATCACAGGCCCTGATCTTTATGGGAGACTTTGACAACACTGTTATATGCTGTCAAGGTAGCACAGCAGGTCACACTCAGTCTGGGAAATTCCGACAGCACATTGAAGATAACTCTCATTCAAGGGGTAGAGGAACCTACAAGGAGAGGTGCACTGCTGGGCAAATTAGTAAAGAAGGTCACGTTAGTGATATGAAACTTGATGGTAAACTTGGGTGCAGCAACCATGAAGTGGTGGAGTTCAGTATCCTGCAAGGAAGAAGTAAAGAAACAAGTAGGGTTTCAACCCTGGACTTAAGAAGACCTAAATCTGGCCTCTTCAAACATCGTGCTTAGCATGGTCTACCTTCACATCAACAGCTGTGCCTTAACACTGATGCACCAGAGAGGTTGCCGAGCTGTGCCAGGGACATGCCTGCAGTACAGGCTTGCCCAGCAGTTGCATTGCTGTCTAAATCTTTACCCCACCGCCGCCCACGTCAGCTGCATTCACCAGGGAATTCATCTTTAAGCTGCTTGTAGAACTGCGGTTTGGCCATCCTTGCTTAGGAGAAAGTGCAGCTCTAGCATCTTTGTCAGGAGCAGGGCAGGCACTGAAAAGTCTATTTCCATTCCATTTTTCTAGCCATTTACAAAAATCTCAGCTGCTTTTTTAAAAACATTAAAACTAAAGAAAATTCTCACTTCCTCTACAATCCTTTTTAATTCAGTACTATTTCAACTCTTAATAGTCCTGAGCTGTAAAACGCGTGGATGATTCTTGTATATTGTGTGAACCGTTATCATTTCACTCTTGCCTTCCAGCAGTCACTGTTCTTGTTTGCTAAACATCTAAATTGATAGCAAATTTCAGTATGATCCAGAACTCTCAGGAATTCTATAAAGTTCTATTAGAAACTTTATAGACTTCTACAGATTCTATTAGACACACTCTATGTTATCCTTGCCTAAGATTAACACTTCTGAATTTGTGGTTGTATGTTATGTATTGTCTTCAGGAACTCCAAAGGTACAAGAGGTTCTCCCCATTGTTACTTATCACAAAGTAACAATGTAGAAAAAGGAATACACCAAATTATTTATTAAATTATATTTAATTATTATTTAATTATTAAATTATTATTTATTACTGAGTATTAATAAAGCAGACCTCACATCTAGCTAAATCATTTTACAGTTGTGAATATACACCAGAAAGCCTTGTGAATTATGGGAGTTTGATTCTCTCCAAAGACAGGAAAAATAAGGGTAGCAGTCCTATTTTCCACATTTATTGAGGTGTTCAGCTTCCATGTAGATTGTAAGAGAAAAATCTCAGCGATTCATTTTGTTAGCAGCTACAACATGCCATTGGCTGTAATGGGTATGCTTCAGAAGTCTAAGCAACTATTTGTTTTAGTGCTAGTCTCTTCGTGTTTCCTTCCTGCACATGCTGAAATTGTGGTAGATTTAGTCTGTTGTGAATGCTCTGGAGAATCAGTGAGGAGCTAGTAATGTTGGAAAAGATTTTTTGATATTGCCACGTAAAACTAAACAGAAATCAGCAAACAGATAGGAAGTAACTAGGAAAGATTTAGCAAAGTATCCCAGAGCTGGCCACACTGATCAAGACGTGGGCAATTGTGGTCTTAAGTAGCACTTAATTGCTACTATGGTGAAAGGCAAAGTTAAAACGTGATTTTGAGACTTCGTGTAACAACCTGATGTTCCCCTTTCGCAAAAAAACTAACCATTGTAATAAAGGTGTTACAGTCTCTCTCAAATTGGTTAACAGTATCATTAGTCTTCATGGCAAGTTTAAAACGAAGTTATGTCTGAAACAGGTCTATCCCAAATATAGCCAGTGTTGTCAGCTATCTTAAATTCTGTTTTTCCTTCTCAGCTTGCTGTTAAATCATATGTATTAAAAAAATAAATCAATCATTTAAGTAATTTTTTGTTGTTCCCATTCAGACTACAGAACTTACTATAAGCAAGTCATGTAAGAAGTGAAATGGAGAAAGATTCTGCATCTTTTTGTTGTAAGCAATTGTTCCACCACAGTTTACTACAGAGAAGGGAACTGTCCTTATCTTCCATGTCTACATCTGTATTCACCTCAGTGAATAAAAAATTACTTGTAAAGTGCCAGTCCTAATTAAAAAAGTAGTTTAAGAGTGTCCTCTTGTGGCAGTACAGAATAATCCATCACAAGCTGTCCTACACAGAAATACTTTTTCAAAAACAGTATTCTGGTACTGGCTGTTATTTCAGTTGGTTGGTTTGTATTTTGGTGTTCTGATTAATCGTTACTTTAAATTTGAAGAAGAAGAAACATTTGCAGACGGTTTTGAGATAGACAACTATAGATAGTTATAGGCATAAGTCTTTCAAGTTTTATTGATCTGCGAAGAAGCGTCTACATCAGATCAGGGGAACACAGTGACACAGGTCTCCAGTGTCTCTCACCTCTTCTCACCACCAGGGGACAGGGCTGGGTGGCCTCTCATTTGTAGGAACTGTGATTGCACAGCTGTTCCATTCAGAGCTCTGACACTGCAGAAAGCACCCCTGCAGGTACATAAAAAAGTATCACTCCCAAGACTGGGTTGAATGGGGCTTTGATCAGCCAAGTCTAATGGGACATGTTGTAGCCCATGGCAGTGGGGTTGGAAATAGATTATTTTTAAGGTCACTTATAACCTAAACCATTCTATGGTTCAATGGTTTATGCATTATATGCATAGTATGCCTTCAGCATTGTGTCTCTGAAGAACACTGAAATAAAGTTCTGTTTCAGTCCTGAGCTGCACTTCTGTGGCTGCAATGACCTGTCACCAACACAATGAGTTCCTCTATAAGCCAAACTTACCTTTGGTCATGAATCTCAACCCCACTTGAAAGGACAAGCATTTCACAGAATCACAGAACATTAGGGATTGGAAAGGACCTCAAAAGATCATCTAGACCTATCTCCCTGCCACAGACGGATCTGCTAGACCAAGTTGCACAGAAACATATCCAGGTGGATTTTAAACATCTCCAAAGAAGGAGACTCAACAAACACCCTTGACAGCCCCTTCCAGTGCTCCGTCACCCTCATTGTGAAGAAGTTCCTTCTCAAATTTATGTGAAACCTCCTGTGTTCCAGCTTACACCCGTTGTCATTTGTCCTATCACTAGGTGACACTGAGAAAAGCCTGGTTCCATCCTCCTGACACCTACCCTTCACATATTTTTTAATGAGGTTACCCCTTACCCTCCTTTTCTCCAAGCTCAAGAAATTCAGCTCCCTCAGCCTTTCCTCCTCAGGGAGGTATTCTACTCCCTTCATCATCTTTGTGGCTCTGTGCTGAACTCTCTCCAGCATTTCTGTGTCCCTCCTGAACTGAGAGATCCAGAACTGGACACAATATTCCACATATGGTCTCACCAGGGCAAAGTAGAGAGGAAGGAAAACTTCTCTTGATCTGCTAACCATCCCAGTATGCCATTTGCCTTCTTGGCCACAAGGGCACATTGCTGGCTCCTGATCATCCTGCTATCCACCAGGACCCCCACATCACTTTCTCCTGCGCTGCTCTCCAACAGGTCAGTCCCCAACGTGTACTGGTACCTGGGGTTATTATTGCCCAGATACAAGACTCTACAATTGCCCTTGTTAGAGTTCATTAAATTCCTCCCTGCTCAGCTCTCCAGCCTGTCCAGATCCCACTGAATGGAACCACAGTCTGCTGGGGGGTGAGTGACACCACTCAGTTTTGTGTCATCATCAAACTTGCTGACAGTGCTCTCTAATCCCTCATCCAAGTCATTAATGAATAGATTGAGTAGTACTGGTCCCAGTATTAACCCTTCTGGGCCTCCACTAGATACAGGCCTCCAACTAGGCTCTGTCCCATTGACCACCACTCTCTGGCTTCTATGCTGCAGTGAGTTCATGATCCACCTCCAGATCATCCAGACCACACTGCCTCAGTTTTTCTGCGAGGATGCTGTGGGAGACTGTTATTATACAGCTGTGCTCAGCTGATGGTGTCATGGGTGAATGTGTCTAGCCATAGCTTCTACGTTTCCAGGTTAGTCAAATGGGAAACTTTTAATTACTTTCTTTCTTGTCCAACTAGTGATTTAGAACTTGCTTTTGTGCCGAACACAAAGTAATCACAGGTGATTTTTAATTTGCTGCAGTGCTACTGTAGCTGAGCATCCAAGTAGTTAACGGAGAAATGGATGATATTGTGCAGCATCACAGAGGGGAAATTTGTTCATCCAATATTAATGGCCTTAGTTGTGCATTCCCCTCCTTGACTGTTCTTAAAGGTCCTGCTGTCACACAGCGGGTAACTGCTTCTGAGCAGTGTGTAGTGGGAAAAGAGACCTCAAGAATCTGATACTAGTTTGGAAAACTTGGCTGTAAGTTAAGGCGGTGCCAAACAGCAGACATAAAAAAGAAAGAGAATAAAGGTAATAGAGTTTTGTGGTTGATGTAAACTGTAATATCAAAATGAAATATTTCATTGACAGGGCGGTGTTTTTTTTCTCTTGAAGAATGAATTACTTAAAAGAGAACAAGACCTTAAAGTACTCTGGTGGAGCAGCATTTTCCACTAACAATTTGGTATGAGAAGTTCCTGTTGATCATCAAAGGAAGAGTGCAGGTGCCTCTGCTGCGTTTCACCCAATGGTCTAAACTGAAAATTATTACTCACAACAATTTGTGTGACCACTTCTTGAATTTTATGGGAACCTAGAAGTGATAAAGTTGTCTCAGTGTCCAGTTAATGCCTGAAAATTTCTAGAGATGATGTAAAGAAAGAACAATTCACTGACAGAATGTCGACCAAAGGGCAGATGTGAGCAAAGTATTATGGAAAACTTCCCTGGGAAAAAAAACCCCAAGGGCCATGATCCATACAATCTATAGCTGTGTATACTAACTAACACTACACAGTTCTGGGCTCTTCAAGTCTAAAAGCACTGTATTATGCTTTCTTCTTTTTCCTCATTACCTATGGAGATCAGACGTTTGATTTCGTTCTTATTGTCTTAATGGGGAAGTACAAGAGGTACTGGTAAAAACAAAGAGATTTTGATGTAAGCCAGAGAGCTTTGGTTTTAGTTTTCATTTTAGAAGATGAAAAAAAGAATAAAGAGTGTTTGAGAATTTCCTTTAGAGAATTTAGGCAAAGAAAATCATGTGGGAGGGGCTTGCATTGAAAACACTGTGTGCTGTTAACCTGAAAACCAGGTTTCTGAAAACAGTTACTATAAAAAAGCATGGTATAATTTCTTTACCCATTCGGAGTGTTTGCAGGATAAAATTAGTTTCAAGGTACTTGGGTATTATTTATGTGTCCATATTATACGTAAACTATTTGTGAATGACAGCCATTTGTTTTATTTTAGTTTCTATCAAATCTACAGATTTCTTGGTTGCTTTCCTTCCTGGCAAGTGAAAATTTCAAGTCAAGTGCTTAATTGTTTTTCTTACCTCTAACAGCTGAGAAAATGTTTATCGGCCCTAAGTTAATGTTTAAAAGGTAAATGTGCACACAGTCCTAATTACTTTTGTGGTCTGAACTAGAACTGGAGAGTAGAGAGCTGTTGGAAGAATTCAGTAAACTGAACTAGGTAGAAAAAAGCCCTTGATATGTACAGGGAATTTTTGGTCTTAGAAGAACTATGTGGAAGGAAGCTTAGGCTGCGAAATAATGAAGTATTCTCTTGGAAGGAACTTCAAGTAAGCTTTTCTGCAAAAAGAGCTATTTTTCCGCCCTGCCTTCTGCCTCTTATTTCCTGCTGTACAATACTTACATAACTCACTAATGGCTGTAGTTACCAACCATCAGCTTTGTTATATTTTACAAAATTATAAAATATTTAATTTGTTGAGCATTTAACTTGGTGCTTATTTTTGCAATAAATGTAGTTCTCTCCTTGTACGTGTTGCAGGAATTTTCCCATGTTTAACTGATAGGTACCATTTAGATTTGACTCCTTTTCTGACAGGCATATGGTACTTCACGCTGCCTGCTCTGCTGGAATCAGATGGCCTGGGCAGACTGCCTAGACTCACTCCAGTGGATTTGGTGGCTTCATTGTTCTTGAAGCCGGCACGTATGCAGGAACCCTTTGTTAGAGCTGAGACTGGACAGAATAGTATTTTTTTTCCTTGAACCTGTGTGTCCTCTGTTCCATGAGCAGAGTAGCCAAAAGGGAGTGAAGTGAAAGACCTGTTTCAGTAGTTGGGTCATACAGCTTGTGAGTTCTGGCTTGTTATTTGTTTAATGTGACTCAGCCTGCTTAAGCAAATTACTTGTGCAAGGGACTATGAACAGGATGGGAACTTGAGAGTATGCAGTGTTTCACACAAGTTCTTGGGTGACTGTTCCCTGTCAGGTAAGGATGTGGGGGTATTTGTTGATAACTGACTGAATAAGAGCCAGTGGTGTGCTCAGGTGGCCAAGAAGCACAGTGGCATCTTTGCCTGTATCACAAGTACTTTGGCCAGCAGGATTAGGGAGGTAATCACCTGTACTCAGCACTGGTGAGGCTGCACCTTGAATATTGTGTTCGCTTCTGGGCCTGCCAATACAAAAAGGATGTAGAAGTGCTTCAGTGTGTCCAGAGAAGGGCAACAAGGCTCATAAAAGGTCTGGAGCACAAGTTCTCTGAGACAGCAATAAAGTCTCCCCTCAACCTCCTTTTCTCCAGTCTAAATATCCTCAGCTGCTCCACCATAAAGTGTGCTCTCCAGATACTTCCACAACCTTCTTTGCCCTTCTTTGGACCAAAGACAGCATCTCAGTGCCTTTCTTGTACGGAGGTGCTTCAAACTGAGCACAGTATTTGGGGTGTGTCCTCACCATTGCTGAGTACAGGGGGACAATGACTTCCCTCCTCCTGTTGGCCATACGATTTCTAATACAAGCCCGAATGCCGCTGAGTTACTACTTTGTGTCAAAGAGCACTCAGCCAGCCAAACAGACAGTGAGAAACAACTGGTATACCACATTCAGGAGAAGATAAGAAAAAATTTTAGGCTCAGAAGTATCAAAATCATGTATAGGACAGAGTCACAGTAAAACTCACAAGGACAATCATCTACCAAGAAATTCAGTTATAACAGGAACACGTATTTTCTCAAGACTTGAAAGTGAGAAAGCACCGGATTTTACTCCTTGTAAGCATAGTAGGCATGGTGTGTAAGGACATGGTTTAGTGGTGATCTTGGTAGGATTAGGTTGATGGCTGGATTTGATTGTCTGAAAGGTCTTTTTCAGCCTAAATGGTTCAATGATCATATGATTTAGGTGACAGTCCTTCTGGAAACTGTCCTTTAAATTTTTCTCAGTTATAAATGTTTAAACACTCCCAACTTCAATTCATGCAGTGAAGTTCCCTCTTTTCTCCCTCTCTACTCTGCACTGGTGAGACCATATCTGGAGTATTGTGTTCAGTTCTGGGCCCTTCAGTACAAGGGGACGTGGAGCTGCTGGAGGGTGTCCAGTGTAGAACAACGAGGATGATGAAGGAAGTGGAGCACCTCCCTTATGAGGAGAGGCTGAGGGAGCTGGGACTCTTTAGCTTGGAGCAGAGAAGACTGAGGGGTGACCTCATCAATGTCTATAAATATTTGAAGGGTGGGTGTCCAGAGGATGGAGCCAGGCTCTTCTTGGTGTCATCTGGTGATATGACGAGGGGCAATGGGTGTAAGCTGGAACATAGGAGTTTCCACATCAGTATGAGAAGGAACTTTTTCATAGTGAGAGTGATGGAACACTGGAACAGGCTGCCCAGGGGGGTTGTGGAGTCTTCTTCACTGGAGATGTTTAAAACCCCCCTGGATGTGTTCCTGTGTGACTTGGTTTAGGTGATCCTGCTGTGACAGGGACATTGGACTAGATGATCTTTTGAGGTCTCTTCCAATTCCTAATGATTCTATGATTCTATGAAATGTGGCTTGATTCTCTCCAGTATGTCAATAAGCTTGGGAAAATATGATGTGCATCAAATCAGATAAGCACATCTACACATGTTTTGAAAAGCAACTTAGATGAGGATCCTAAAGTAAGAAAAGTGTTGTGTTATGAGTTCAAAACCTTAAACACAGATCACAAGATGACTGAGGTAAATATTACTTCTGTGTAAGAATGCAGTATGATGAGAAGTCTTCATCCCGAAAGGAGCTGAACCACCTTTTCTCCAAAAACTATGCGTATGACAGACACCTTGAAAGTAAAATAGTTAAGACAAGACTGAAGAAAGTGGCAATGATTATAGTTCATTCAGATTGTTCTACTAGTAGCTCAGATGTGGAACACAAGGCCATGCTTCTTAAAGATGAAAGCTCTTGAGCAGAATCTGTGGTAGACTGCATTTTTTTCAAACCCTTTACATAGTTCAGAGTCAAGTAATAAACCAGAAAAAAACATTCGGATAGATAACTAATTTCTAACATACGCGTAGCACTTGGTTTTAGTTATGAAAATAACAATTGATAATTTCTCTGTTAAGTACATGTCATACATTGTTATATGACTATAATTAATTTTGTTATACATAGTTTGTCACTGTCTTGTTTGCAATGAATCTTGGTATGAATAATTGCATTACAGAATCACAGAATTACAGAATCACAGGATTGGAAGGGACCTCAAAAGATGATCTAATCCAAGCCCCCTGCTACAGCAGGATCACCTAGACCAAGTCACACAGGAACATGTCCATATTGCTAACATTAATTCTTTTCTAGGGAAAGTACATAAAATATCCCCAATAAATCTTTCTGTAAAACTGTGCTTAAACACCGCAGTTGTCTTGATGTGGATGAGAAATGTTGCTTTTTCATTATCAAAAGAACATCCATCATATATTGCCTTAAAGAAGTGTGTTTGGTAACATTTATTATCATCAGGTAGTTTAGATTGGAAATTCTTTGGAACAGGAATCCTTAGAACAAAAGTGACTGGTTCAAGGAGACACTGGGAGAAGTCCAGACTTTTAATCACTATTTCTATCTGTCCGAAGCATGTGGATAAACAAGAAAACTCATGTGTTGTTAATATCCTGTAAGGCCTCTATATTGTCTGTAGTACATTTTTATTCAAAGGAGTTCAGATTTAATTACTTTTGCTTACTAAACAGCCAAATACTTAAGAGAGGAAATAGAAAATTTGTATGCTTGAATGGAAGAAATTGTTTGGCGTGGGTCAGATTAGCATTTATAGTACATGTAAATGATTACATTACAAACAAATGAGTCTAAAATGAGAAAAAACCTGAAGTAGCTGACCTAGTCATCAGTGAAAATCAAGCCCACTGAAGGAAGACAGTGGAAAACATTTGGAAAATAGGTGGGGAAGAGAGCACTGAAAAAATTCTTACATAACAAGCACACATTTTTCTATTTCTGCTTGCATTACACTCTTTCTTCTAAAGTCACTTACAGCACCAGGAAACTGCGTGCAAATGAAGTGGCTGAGACTTTCTGGGCTGGTGTGTTTTGAAATGTTCCCGGGTTTTTTTGAGGACTCCCAAATGTTTTTGTACCCACCTGCTTCCCAGCCAGTTGGCTCCCACCTTGTTCTGCAGATGCAGAACTTTACCTTCCCCTTTGCTGAACACCAAATTCCCATTTACCTATTTCTCCAGCCTTCCAGGACAGAAAAAACAGCTGGAGTATCAAACAGATATATCGGGATTCTTTCTGTGGTATTGTGGTTTATAATTTAATTATGTATGCCATGTAAAATGCAATTTAATACTGTCCCTGTAGAAGTGTTTTTGTAAACCTGTACCAAACATACAGGAGGATATTCAAATATTCAGATTTGGATTTGTGTTCTGTGTTTTCAGCTTCTGATTCATGTTTACATGAAAAACACTTCCATTTCCCTTTCACGTTAGTGTCCTGCACAATTCACACAGCGACAATGACAATGACAGCCATGTACACTTTCTATAGTAGGAAAACACTTAACTGAATTATTATCATACCATGCTAACAGATGTTTATTTGACTGTTCCTGAGTTGTATAGCAGCTTTAAAGGGTTTAAATCCATTCCAAAGCATTCTGGTTTATGCATCCTCTGTCTGATCAATTAGTTCAACACAATAACTATTTTATGTTCCAAAAAATCTTGTGAATCCACATGAGATCACAGCTGGCTTTGCGTCATCGCAAAATCTTTCTATGTAAAATATGGTTACCCTATAATAATAGTTACTTTAGAGGCAGCATCTTAAACAGAATTGAAATGGTTTTGTCTTTTAAAGTTTAAGAGTCATTCAGGTTTTGCTGGAGACGTACTTCTGGTGTTCTGCAAAGAGGCACGTCAATAGAAGCAGCTGGATGATTTTCATGCATTGTAATCCTGTTGGCACATCAGCTGTCATTTGAAGCACGGGAAAGGTATAATCAAATCACCTGTCTGCTTCCTACTGCAGGATGATTCCTTACAACATAGTGTCTTCATAGTTGGTAGAGCTGGTTTTGTAGAAAACATTTTTCTGCATCTACAGAGATCAATTGTGCCAAGTGAGTACAAACAAGATTCTCGCACAGAGATCTGTCTCCAGTTGCCTTTGCCAGTAATTTGGAGTCTTTACAGACCTTTGAAAGTCTGAGTTAAAATGTAGAATGAATCCTCTAACATTGTAGGGCTTTTTGACATTTTGCACTGGAATTTCTTAGAAATTACAATCCGTCTGCTTGTATCGTGGATAAAACGGAAATCACAGAATCACAGAATGTTAGGGATTGGAAAGGACCTTGGAAAATCATCTACTTCAATCCCCCTGCCACAGCAGGATCACTTACATCAAGTTGTACAGGACATACTTAATTATGGAAATTCTAGAAATATGATATTGAACCTGCTTGCCCTGTGGTGACAGTGTACATGTTTAAAATTCTGGTAGGGCATGCCAATGCAGCTTGATGACTGATTGTGTATTTATTACTTTGTCTTTCTTTGGTCTTTCCGTACTGAAAAAACAAAAGAAAATTTCTCACAACTCTGCAATTTCAAAGTAATTTCTCTTTCTTCAAGGATCCAATTTCAAATACAGTCCAGCATCCAAAAATACAGTTGAGACTACTGATCAGACTGCTGAGAAAAAAATGTGTTGGGAAAAATTGTATGTCTATGCTTAGCTACGTGTTCTAAATACTACATATGAATTTGCAAAGCCACAAATCAGTCTTTATTTATTGAGACAGTGTGGAGTGAGAGGAGTGGGGGACTATCTTAATGATTGTCACTTTGGAATTACAATATTTGGATTAAGTTCAGAAACCGAAAGTCCGCTCTGGTGGATAAAATCAAATGAAAACTCTAAGAAACCACCTAGTAACTACTGATAGATATGGAAACCTTCTAGTGATATTTTTATGTTTAAATCAGGTAGTTATTTAGAATCTAAGTACCTCCATGTTCACAAGTCTTCAGACCTAAATTTAAATTGGACAATTACAGGCCCAATTCTAATTGAGTTAAAAGCTGTTTAGAAATTTATTCTTTCAAAAGATATCTCCTCTTAATGTTATACAGTCATCACTGTAAATAAAACGTTACTATTGAGAGCCGATGTTGTCATATTAATTACATTTTTGAAGAGGAAGGATTACTTTGGTTTTGGACCAAATAAATGTAATCTATTACAGGTTATTGTACCAATTTCTGAAATAATGAATTATAAGGGATTGCTTTGCTTCTAATACTTTGTGTGGTGAAAAAATAATGATTAAATACAATTCTCTGGTAACTATGCAGATCACGTTTACAAAACAATCTATATCTGTCTAAAGGGGTGGATGAAGAAGAAATTAGTTTTCATGGTCTTACTAGAAATCCATCCTATGTATTTTGGTATGTAATACACCCATGTTTTCTTCCACGTGTTTAAGCCTTTCTAGACATGCTATCTTCTAGACATTCCCTGGTTTTATTAGCATGTGCACTTCAATATTATTGGTAATGGAATTCCATCTAGTCTTTTCTCTGTATTTGGCTTCTGCATTAAAGAGAATAACATTCCACAGAGACCCATTTTTCCTGGAACAAAGAAAGACTATTTTAATGTACTAAACCACTTGCACGTACAAAGTGCAAGTCTTTTATTTTTGTTGTATTTTTGTAAATGAAGACGGTTGTAATGTGTTGGCTAAGTAACTGCATTACATTTAAAAACAGAGGTTAATGTACTTGTTTTGTTCTATGTCCTTTTCTTTTTTTTAAAAAAAGCCTTATCTCCAGGTCATACTTATTTTTAAATTCTTTAAATATTCCTACATGATATCATAGCCAGTATGAATTTGGGACTACCATACATCCTAGTCAGTAACTGCACCTTGTAGGTACAGTTTTCCAGAACCTTTTACCCACTGGGAAGCTTAACTTACAGCAGAAAAATAGAAATATGAAGGTTTCACATTATCATTGTTTCTTTTTCATTGTTCTCAGCAATTTAAGTCAAAATATAATTAGACAGAAGCACCAGAAAACTTATCAAAAAGGTTAAAGCAGAACAGTTCAGAAATGAAGCAAAAGAAAACAGAGGTTAACTGAATGACCTTAATGGTTTATAGGGGAGGTGGCTTCTAAAAAAAGAAGAAATTCAAGGCTGATTAAGGAAGCAAACAAAACTGTAGGTCACCTGCTGTAAGTAGCTCTGTCATGGCTTATGTCACGTTCTCATGGTGAATTCCTGAGCAAATACTTACACCTTTCCCAAACAAATGTTGGGTGTTGCATTTCAGTAGCGCTGAACAAATATTCTAGCAACCAAGCGTGCTGTTCCTCTGGAGAGACAGTGGCAGCAGCTTCAGCAGCAGACAGAGTCCCTGGCTCACTCTACAAGCATTGTGATCGAGGAAAGTAGTGCGCTTCTGTCTTCTGTTGTTATGCACGGTGCTAAAGAACCACAGCTTCAAAACTCAGTAAGGTTCTGGTCAGTTGCATGTGGTCAGGTAAATATGAAAAAGGCTGTCAAATTCTCCATAGGGAGAACAGGTAAGTAGTACTTAAAAAAACCAAAAACAACCCAAACTCATTAAATTTCCAAGATTTATTAAGACATACTGTTATCATTGCTAGTAGATACTTCTGTATACATACTTCTATGCTACCAGTATTCTGCTACTAATAAGAGACAAATTTGGCAAACATGAATGTGATTCTGATCTTCATTATTCTGACAGGAAGCCTCTAACAACCTAAAGCAGCCTTTTTTGAATTGAATGCACTCTGTGTTATCTTGATCTTTATGTTGTCCTAATATTTCAGACTAACAAAATATCACGTCGAGCCCATGATGTTAATACAATTATGTACTTCACATGTGTACTTCTAGCATTTGCAAAAATTTCTCTATTAATATATTCAATAACTGTAGCTATTCCACTTTAACAGTTCCAGTTCCTTAATCTGTATAATTAAGAGTAGAGTGAAGCCAATTCAAGGACAGTTTTTTAAAAATTTTCCTGCTAGTGCAGAGCTGGTATTGACCAAAAGACTCACAGTACTGCAGCTCAGCAAAACTCCAGCAAAGTAACAAAACTCCCCTCCAGTTACTAGAGCAGAAAGTACAGCCGAATTCTGGACACGCTAAGGTATATTCGTTGGCTTCACGGAGACATGCTGGGATAACTTCTGTGACTGGAGTTTTGGAGTGAAGGGGTGTGAGATTTTTAGGAAGTTGAGAAGGGGGTTAGCCCTCTATGTCAGTGACCATCTGGAGCTCACAGAACTCCATCTGAGAGTGGACATGGAAACTGCTGACACCTTATGTGTCAAGGTAAAAGGGAGGACAGTAGCTATTACAGTGGAGGTCTACTATAGGCCACCTGACCAGAAAGACCAAGTCGATGAGCCCCTTTATATGCAGATAGGAGTGGCTTCATGTTCGCAAGCCCTGAACTTCATTTTCACTACACTAACACATATAGAAAGGCGAGTACAGCAGAGTATAAGTACTCCAGGTGTCTAACAAGCAGTAGACAAGCCAACAGAGAGAGGTGCTGTGATGGATTTTGACCTGAGTAAGAAGGAGGGACTGATGGGAAATGTGAAATGGAAGGGCAGCCTTTGACTGCAGTGATCATCAGATGTATATGTCATGGTCCTGAGGGCAGTGAGGAGAGCAACCATCAAGTTTGCTGCCCTGGACTTTGCCATCTTTGGGGACTTGCTAGGTAGAGTATGATGGGATAGAGTCGTGGAGGGGCTGAGTGCCTAAGAAAGTTGATCAGCTTTTAAACACCACCTCCTCCAAGTTCAGGAGCACTGCATCCCTACAAAAAGAAATTAATGCAAAAATGACAGTAGCCATGCATGGATAAGCAAGTTGCTCCTGGACAAACTTAGGCACAAGAAAGGAGCCTACAAGGCATAGAAGCAAGGAGGAGGAATACAGAGGAATTATCCACACAGCCAAAGATTGGGTTAGGGAAGATAAACCTTAGATATAATTAAATCTGGCCAGGGACATACAGGTTGACAGTTAACCACAGAAAGGTCCCCTCTAGAAGGAAACAGGTGGTCTAGTAAGCTGGGGTATGGATGACTACTTTATGTTGGTCTTCACCAGAAAGCTTTCAAACCACTACACCTAGGATAGAGAAGCCAGAGCCTGGGACTGGAAAAAGGATGACCTGTCCATGGTAGGGGCAGATCAGGTTTGAGACTATATAAAGAATTGGAAGGTTCACAAATCAATGGGACCTGATGGGATTCACACAAGGGTTGTGAGGGAATTGGTGGGTGATATTTCTAGGCCAATGTCTGTCATATTTGAGACATACTGGTAGTCTGGTGAAGTTCCCAAAGACTGGAAAAGTGAACATAATAAAAGACTCTAGGGAACAACAGGCCAGTCAGTCTTACCTCTGTGCCTGGCAAGATCATGGAGCAGATCCTCCTGGAAACTATGCTCAGGCAGTTGGAAAATAAGGAGGTGATTGATGACAGCCAACACAGCTTCACTAAAGGCAGATCAGGCCTAACAAATCTGGTGGCCTTATGTGACGGGGTTAGAGCATTGGCAGATAAGGGTAAAGCAACAGATGTCATCTACCTAGACTTGTGCAAGGCATTTGACACTGTCTGACATGACAACCTTGTCTCTAAAATAGACATGGATTTGACAAATGGACCTCTTGGTGGGTAAGGAATTGGCTGGATGGCTGCACTCAGAGAGTTGTAATGCCCAAATGGAGATCAGTTACAAGTCATGTTCCTCAGAACAGTTTTGGGTCCGGTGCTTTTTAACATCTTTGTCAGCAATGTGGCCAGTTGCACTGAGTGTACATTCAGCAAGTTTGCTGGTGACATCAAGCTGCGTGGTGTGGCTGACAATGCTGGAGAGAGGTCATCCAATGAGGCCTTGGTAGGCTTGAGAACTGGGCCCATGCAAACTGCCTGAGGTTCAACAAGCCCAAGTGTTGAACAAGGACTTCAACAAGTCCTACATCTGTGTTGGGGTAACTCCAAGCACAAATACACAGTGCATCGTGAATGGCTTGAGAGCAGTCATGAGAAGGACTTGAGAGTGTCATTAGCTGAGAAGTTCAACATGAGCCGACAGTGTGTGCATGCAGCCCAGAAGGCCAACTGTATCCTGGGCTGTATCAAAAAAAGTGTCACCACTAGGTCAAGGGATGTGATTCTTCCCTTCTACTCTGGCTCTTGTGAGACCTCACCTGGAGTATTGCATCCAGTTTTGGAGCCCCTTATACTAGAAGGACATTGAACTGTCCACGTCCAGAGGAGGGACACAGGGATGGTCAGAGGGCTACAGCACTTCTTCTGTGAAGACAGACTGAGGGAATTGGGCTGTTCAACCAGGGGAAGAGAAGGCTCTGGAAGTGGGGACTTCTTATTCCAGTACCTGAACTGGGCCTACAGGAAAGTTAGGGAGGGACTTTTTATGAAGGACTCTAGTGAGAGGACACTCTAGTGATAGGACAATCTAGTGACAGGACTAGTGATGGTTTCAGGCTAAAAGAGGGTAGACTTAGATTAGATCTTAGGAAGACATTCCTCATTATGAGCATTGTGAGGCATGATACGCAGAGAAGTTGTGAATGTCCTCTCCCTGGAAGTGTTTAAGGCCAGGTCAGCCTGGTCTAGTAAGAGGTGTCACTGCCTAGGGCAGGGGTGTTGGAAATAGGTGATCTCTGAGGTTCCTTCCAGCCTAAGCCACTCTATGACCCTATGAAGCTTCTTTGCTTTTACTGTGACCAGCTAACGTTGGTTATCCCAGCCATTAGAGTTACTATCATGTATTTACATTTAAGGAATTCTTATTTTGAAGAAAAAGTATCCGTGAGAGTGGTGAGAGCCTGGAATGGGTTGCCCAGGGAGGTGGTTGGGGCCCCATCCCTGGAGGTGTTTAAGGCC
>JAOXOE010027866.1:0-17356 GCA_028565055.1 Phoeniculus purpureus | reverse complement strand
CTGGGCAACCCATTCCAGGCTCTCACCACTCTCATGCTGAAGAACTTCCTCCTCACATCCACTCTAAATCTACCCAGGTCAAGCTTTGCTCCATTCCCCCTAGTCCTCTCTAATGTAGTGGAGGACCCAAACAAGTGAGAACACAAAGTGAGAAGAACAGGTGACATGGACATGGACAAAGTGGGATGTTATGTGGTAGTATTTTGCGCTGGACGTAATCGGGACAAGGTGGAGGCTGAGGAGATCTCAGAGGATACATGGAAAATGTTGGTGTTGCACTAATGGAGGGCTATGCTGCTTAGTGGTGAACTCTTACTTTACAGAATTATTTAATATCGGTTTTGCCATCAATAGGTGTCCCCAAAATTGTTGTTTGTCCTTGAGGTCAACAAATGGCTTTGCCCAACAGTACAGTTCTACTGGTGGTGACTGATTTTAATCCTAATGCAGTAAAATGGCCAAACTCTTAATTACTTCCCACAGAAATGAAGGATGCAGTTAGCACGCACTGACCACTACAGCTTGCCACTGGGCCTCTGCAGTCGGTGGTTCTCTGGGAAATCAGTGTTGGTGAGGTGAAGCCCTAAGGCAGTGATGCATGGCTGGGTTTTCAGAGCCACAGCCTGCCGCGTGGAACAGTTTGGTTGATGTAGATGTACCAAGTATATTATTTGGATGTGACCTTTAATTTCATTTTGAGACATGCTTAGGAATAAACACAGAACACTCAGCCATAAATTCTTCAGATTATAGCTTCAGTCAAGTAAACTTCATTCTGTTCTAAGAATGCCCTTTGCTTTTGTTTCTATTTTGCTTACTAATGTAATGGCTCTACATTCACTACAGACAAGTGTCTTGGACCTATTCTGGCTTGGCTTTTTATCGTGGCTGGCTCTTATCTCTTTTAAGAAGGGTTTATTAGATGAGATCATCTGCAAAGAATTTATTTCTATTATAAAATGGAATTTAAAAAAAAAGTAAAAAATACAATTAGTAGCTGTTCTCTTTTGACTTGGTTTGAGAGATTAGAATATCAATGTCAAAGAGAATAACTGGGTTTCTAGAGTACGCTACGCAACTTTTTTTTTATCCTGTTTTGTCCTCTTTTGCTGCACTGTCTAGGGGAAAGGATCAGAAGAATTGCATTCTGTTCCTCAGCATTATCTTGAAAAGAGGTTTTTCCCTCTCAAAACAATCCAGAACTGAAAGAACTTTTCAGTTCCCCAAAATTAAATGACCACCAAACACATATATTGTGAAGGCTTAAAAAAAATAGGTGTTAAAGCCATTAGTATTCTAATTCTCAGTACTCTCTGCTGCTCTGTAGATTGTCTGTTCGAGGTGGCACTGTAATATTTTGACACAAATGCCCGATTCAACCGCTGAATTTTGACATGAAATTTCTCACAGGTTCTATTTTTACAGTTGCGATCTTCAGTACCTATCCTGTGTCTGTTAAGAGTTTCCTCAACCGATGAAGAGATCCGTTAGTTTTAAGAGTAACTGGTAAGAATACCTACTTATATTGTTCTCGTAACGTTTTCTTCCGCTTACGCATCTGAGGCTCTAGGTTTGGTTTGTCCATAGTGAGACAAACGCACATAAAAACGAGCGATACAGATCTATAGGTACATCTGTTCTCTCACATCTTCAAAAAGTTCATCTGTGTCTTTAACACAGTTACAGGTTGGACTTGATGATCTATGAGGTCTCTTCCAACCTTGGTAATACTGTGTGATGCAACTTTTTATTGTAGCTCTTTTAGGTTGCAGTGAAACGCAGGAAGAGTTTTTTTTTCGAGAGAAAAGTCCACTTGATGGAAACATGATTATTCATCTTAACATGGGTGATGTGTAATAATTGTGTTAGAGATGAATCATCATTTATTACTCTATCAACAGACTGCTGATCTTAAAAAAAATCTGTGACACTCATGATTAAATTCATTTTATCACTTTTTGTTGAGTTTTTTTCTTAGTAAGTTCAATAGACGATCTCATGCATATTACTGAGAACCATATTCTGTTGTATATTAGCATGAGAAGAACACCCATGAAAATCAGTGGGTGGAGGGGTGTACTACATAGCATATGCGATTTTCCTCTGAGCTATTCCAGTGCAGTAGAAGAAGAGCTCCTGTAAAGTCTGAGAAGTCGGGTTGGTGTGGAAATCAGTGTGAAATCAGCATTGGGTTATTTGGCCCTGAGTTTGAAGTAGAAGTCTAGCTTCCTAGGAAATAACCAATAATTAATTCTACATTCTACACATGTTAATTGATTGTTAAATCAAAATTCCTGATCGCTTCTGCGCCCAAATCAAATTCTTATGTTATTTCTTTATTATAATTGTTATACTGGGTTGTCCAGTCGTTTTTATATCTCATGAATCAGTAGAAATTGTGTGATTCAGAGGCATTGTGCTGATTTATAGCTGATCTAAGTGAGAGGATATTCAGATATATTAAGGCTCCAGTACTGCAAATGCATAAGCAGGTATTGAATTACTGATGCTAATGGAATGACTCACGTGAGTAAAGTTAAGCACAGATATAAGTGTTTTTAGGATTGATGTCTGTACTTAGGAATTTATGTCACTTAAGAATATGGCTTACAATTTTTAAAACTTACTAATTGAATGTGAGCTACTGGATTTTATTCTAGACAATTGACTCAGAAAGAATTACAATGATTTGATTCTAGAATGATTCCATCAACTTTAGAGAAGATATGTGGATCTTTTAATGCTGTAAATAAGATTCTAATTTGACCAATTCACTTCACTGATCCCTAACACTATCAAGAAATACTTGCCAAGGTAAAGGAGGAGCGGGGAACTGGACAATTAGTAATACGAATGGTTTCAATCAAATGGTTAAATAGCTCGGCAAAGACGTGGTTCATTTTGTAATAGCATGTGGAATCCAACTAAAACCATCCGAGAGATGTGTGTTTGTTGTGATGTTACTGCAGAAAACAGAGAACATGTTTTGAATTCCAGGGGGGGTGTCGTGAAGCCATTATAGGCTACAAAAGAAAAAACCCACAAAGAAAAAAATTCCAAGCCCACAAAGTTAAAATACACACGCAGCAGCTCATGCTCGATTCTAATTAACAAAGCTTACCTTTCTCTTGACCATACCCCTCGGAGGTCAGCGTGCAAACTGTTTAAATTGATAGCAATATTATGCACAGCAAAATTAATTTTGTATTGTATACAGTTTTTATTGTGACTTTATCTTGTTTCAAAAAGTGCTTACTTTCTGATTTTGTGGATATTACTGACTGGATTACTTTTATTTTGGTTTTTACACAACAGTTATATTAGAAATTTGCTGTTTTATTCTTACCTTCTTAGTAAAAATCCTTTTATCACACAATGGGTAATTTATATCCATTACCAGCCCTTTCAATCCTTTTCAGTGGTGCTGTCAGTGCCTTTGGCACAGTAATGAT
Organism: Phoeniculus purpureus; assembly: GCA_028565055.1. Lineage (NCBI taxonomy): Eukaryota > Metazoa > Chordata > Aves > Bucerotiformes > Phoeniculidae > Phoeniculus > Phoeniculus purpureus. The sequence continues at coordinate 13,904 of JAOXOE010027866.1, read as the reverse complement.
TAATGTGATCTAATAATAGTGTGCCATTATATTACCTTAGTAAAACATGTACCAACATCCTATTCAGATCTACCAAATTCATAGCTTCCTATAATATTTTTGTTGAAAGACAGGATTACTATTTTTCAAAGCTGAATTTTTTTTCTCCTTTGCCTTTAACATATTTAATGAAATTCACAATTGTTTGCCGTGGTAATCTTTGCGCGTGCGTTTGGGCTTGATGGGTGAATTTTATACCATTCTGCATGACGGTGATCTGGTAGGCAAATTGTTTGACACGTAAAGAGATATGCATTACGTTGTCTTGTTTGGTTGAGGGTGTGTTTTAAGCATCCAGTACCTTCTGATCATCCTGCTGTATTTCTCTTAGGGGGGCGTATGTTGATTGGAGAATGCAAGAAGCAGCGTTTGGGCTAAAATGTGTCTGTCTTCATTCTGACCCAGATACCACCACACGCTGCAGAAGGCAAACTCTATGCCCATCAGTACTGGTTTAGACTACGCTTGCTTCGCTGTATTGTGTTCTCTAGCCTTTTTACTGGTAGGAATACATGGAGTGATGCTCAGCTGTGAGCTGGAAGCTGGGGTTGTGCAGTGCTATCTCAGTAGTTTTCAATCCAAGGTACATACGTTTCAAAAGTATGTTCTACTCTGTGCTTGAAGTTCAAGGAGATACAGAATTGCTTGACCTCAGACTTCAGTTGTTGGGTAGTACTGGTTCGCCCTAGAAGCAGAGAAACCTTCCAGTGGATGCTTTTTTGGTGAAATATGTTGGTGCTCATAAAAACACTGGGATTGTATGACAGTCTTGTAGTCATTCCAGTTACATGTGTAGGAGCTGCTGCTGGTGCAAGAGCTGGTGCACCAGCTCCCCCCTTCTCTGCAGCAGGAGGAGTGTTAGCCGTGGCACTTTTTCCACTCTAGGGTTCATCTGTTTACTCATGGTCCTGATCAGCAACAGCCGAAGCGTTTGGATAACACTACATCCTTGCAAAGCATCTTAAACCATCCTCTGCTAATGCTTGTATTTTGGATGTGTTCCCGTGTGACTTGGTCTGGGTGGTCTTGCCCTGGCAGGGGGATTGGACTAGATGATCTTTCGAGGTCCTTTCCAATCCCTAATGATTCTAGGATTCTATAAATCTTCATCACCCAAGGATGTCCTTATTGCAGTCAGGGAGTCACATACTTAACACTGACACAGTAAAATCCGAATGAAACAGCACGTCCACGTTTAACCCTACTTTTTGATGTTCTGCTGCGTTCATACTCATACCACAATAAATAACGAATGAGGAAAATATTTTGATCTCGTCAATACTGACAATGTCTAAAACCAAGGGAAGTGTGTGCATGCATTTATGTGGATTCCTTATTTGATTTAGGCTAAGCGATACCGCTGTAACATGAGTTGAAATATGCAATCAATGTAAACGAAGGCAAACATTTAGAATGCAGCCTACAGACCGTGTGCTTCTTTAGACATGTTCTTAGGAAAAGAAGAAAGATTACGATTGTCATACCACATAACATTGCTGCTACTGGAAACACGTTCTGCAGTTTTACTTCCTGCCATGGAAAAACAGTTCTAAGCCTTGGTCATTTAAATCAAAGACATTCTCATCCCTTCCACATAGAAAACAGACCAAGAGATGAGGGGCAAAATAAAGCCTGAAGTCTTGGTTTAACAGTGTTTATAGACAGGTCAAGAAGATGTTTTGTTGTTTTTAGCAGTAAAGAATTACTTAGAAAAGCTTTTCTTAAAGAACTCTCCAAAATCAGCTTACTAATGGAGACGTGATTTGTTAATGCTCTAACAGAGCTGCACTGCTCTTGAGTTAGAGATGCCTTAGGTTGCCCTGGAAGACTACCTATTGTGCAGATGGCGTTGTGTCTTGCTGCTTTATTACTCATGGGTCCTGCAGTTGTACTAGCCCAGACCAATGACTGAAATGACTGAAAAATGGTGGCTTCCTTGTTTTGTCTAAGAATAGGCTGGCCAGTTAAAGATGTCTCTCCTCATCTCTTCACCTGCAGCTTCAAATAGGTGTAGCAGACTGCAGAATAGTTTTCTGTGGCCTGAACCACACTATCAGAGCTGGTTTGTTGTTTATGTTGATGCTTACAGTGTGAGATTATGAAGTACACAAGGCATCGGGTTCCTCAGGGTACTTTTGTGTCTGTTTATTTGTTAAAGTAGGATTGGAAGTTGGTAAATTGGTCGGTGAAGGATTTTCATCTGCAGGTCTTTCTGCCCTAATTCTGATGGGATGGAGGATCTTGTGTGTCATCTCTGAGAGTATGGCTGGTTAGAAGAAGGAACAGTGGATCCCGATGCAGCTGCATCAGCTGTTATACAGCACCATTACGGTTCATGGCCCGCGTTTAGGTTCCTATCCGTATTGCTGTAATGTGGCTCTTAACGCACTTGTGTGGGTTAGGAAGTGGCTTCTTTCGTGTGACTCTGGAATAAAGGCCTCCCAAGCATCTGAAGAAAACTAAAATTGAGAAAACTTGGCCTAATTCACGGAAGACAGGCACAAAAGAGAAGCATTTTTGGCTTTTAAGGATAATTTTATCTCCTGTGAGGCCATCAGGTCAATGAGTGGAAGTGGTGACTGGTAATTCTTGGGTTATATTACTAGCCACTGAATTACTGTGTGACTTTAGTAATGAAACGTAAATGTTCTCTCTGTTCCCCAGTGGGCATAATACCATTTACCTGTCTCAAAAATGCTTTGTAATTTAATTAACACTTGGAGTGCTCTTTGAGATCCTTAGATAAAAGCAGGGAAAATGAGTCAATTGTTACAGAAATCCCAATTTATCCCCATTTAAAAAAAATTACACTTTGTCTTGACTTTTTCAAACCTCAAATAATGTTTGATAGGAGTTTTGGGCTTTGTTCTTACTGGTCCTTAGAGTCACTTATTCTTAGTGATTTGCATAGGGACAGCGTAGGCATTGCTTTTTTGTTCAACAGAGTGTTTTGGTGGATCATAAATTACCAGTCTCTGTGCTGGGAATCTGTTTCTGAGAGAAGCACGTATTTTCAGGGGACTCAAGCTGTTATGGAAAAGTTCTACATTATTCTTGAATATATATTTTTATGGGAAAGACTTCTTAATTTTTAGGTGTGTGCTGGATGTAATAGAATCATAGAATCATTAGAGATTTGTCTTTTCTTCATCAACTATATTTTCTTCATCAGTTTATCTTGCTGATAAATTGCATGTGACTGTTCTGTTATTCCACAGTCGTGTATAGTTACCACGTCCTGCCATGGCCAGATCACTGACCAATAACCAAACCAGGTATTTAATCTGGGTAGAAATTCTCTATCTGCCAGTATCCACTGACCTACCTTTGAACTGATTCAAGTATTTAATTGTATCTGAAATCTCTGTTTGAACATATACTCTGTAAGCCAGCTGAGATGTGCGTGTGAGAAGTATATTTTTCCTCCTTCTCTGCCCTCCAGTAAAGAACTTTAATTAGGACAAGCAGGAACACTTGCAGCAAGCAAGCTGCAACTTCAACCCGTCCATGCTTTCCATCTTGTTTTGGAAACAGCCAGATCTTTAGGGGTGAACTTGTAAGGTAGAGTACATGGTTGGGTTTGATGATCCCAGGGGTCTTTTCCAACCAGAGTGATTCTGTGATCTCTCTCTAAAGTCCTAGATTTCACCAGGTACCTGATTTATTGTCACTCTTCAGCAGCTCCGCGCGTTCGTGTGGGGTTTGTTGCTCACCACTCAACTTTCTTTTAGGAGATGATGGAAGCGGCACACACATACCTGGGTACAGCTAGGGTCAAAGTAAAGGCCGTGTGTGTTCACACATTTCCTCCCTTTTAATCTACTGCCACTATATTATTTTAGCTGCTCAAAAGGAGTTAAAACACTTCTAGATAAGCAGATAATCTTGACAAGCGTCTTAGAAGCTAGCAAAAATGTTTTGTGCTAGTCTGTACTCAGCCTTGATGAAACATCTCAAAGTTATGCCAACCAAGTCTGCCATTTCCTTCTGTTATTGAAAATGCCATTATCTTGAAGCTTTCAGCTGTACTACTTGTGTAATGGCATGTAGTGGCACCTACAAGGGACTTCGTGCCTTTCTTATTCTTCCCTTTCTTTCATTCAGCAGTTGATTGAGAAGAATCTCTTTGGTCTTGCTTTGGTAATACAAATGGTCTGATGCACTCTGAAACTGAGGACTGTCTTTCAGCTTTCATGGAAATTAGAATCATAGACTCATTAGGGATTGGGAGGGACCTCGGAAGATCATCTAGTCCAATCCCCCTGCCACAGCAGGATCACCCAGACCAAGTCACACAGGAACACATCCATGCTGTTTTTTAGAAGTTCTAAGCACCTACAACACAGGCTTTGAGAAGAAAGGACCTTCCCCACCATAAATCACTATAGAATCATAGAATCAGTCAGGGCTGGAAGGGACCACAGGATCATCCAGTTCCAACCCCTCCCTGCCATGGACACCCTACATCAGGCTGGCCAGAGCCTCATCCAGCCTGGCCTTAAACACCTACAGAGATGGGGCCTCAACCACCTCCCTGGGCAACCCATTCCAGGCTCTCACCACTGTCATGCTGAAGAACTTCCTCCTCACATCCAGTCTAAATCTACCCAGCTCCAGCTTGGCTCCATTCCCTCTGGTCCTGTCACCAATTGGGGAAATTAAATTGAGGAAGGACAGAATAGCTCAGCTGATCTGATGCTGCTTTTCAAATATTTTATAGTAACACTAGCTCTATTTAACAGGAATCGTTCGTATATTTTCTGTGGATGACTTTCTCTACTGGTCTATAAATTTTCCTTTTATTGTTTTTTGCCTCAAAGGGTTGGGGGAAAGGTGAAGCCGGTGATGTCTGAAGTTCATACTTCTGCATAGCTGCAGTGGCAGGTAACAGTGCTGGGAAGGAGTGCAGATGTGCAGCAGCAATGTGGACATCTGTACACGTGTGAAGGACTTGCTGAGAGTACCCTACTCTGAGAACAGCTGACAATGTATAACTGTAGTGCACTAGCTCAGTCAAACAGCAGTAAACTTGTCTCTTGTTTCTCCCTCATGGTTTTGCTCTGAAATATTGCATTCTTGCTGAGAGGGTGTCTGCATAAAAATAGAGCATCTTAACACTCCTAGTAGTGAACTCAAGTGTTGCTTTCAATGGACATTGTCCTGTGAGCAAAACACTGGAGGAATATGCTCGTATTCTTTTCTCTCCTGTGGGCAACTGCACATTGCCTAGCTGACCAAATATGCCAAGACTACGGAAAAAGAGGAGAAAATGGCAAGATGACTATTTCCCCAAAACAGTAAACACGCACTGCAGCCTGGCTTCGTGTTTGAGAATGCAAGATTTTCCTTTCTGAATAACGACTGTATTTTGACAATAGGCATCAAGTGGTTGCTATGTGATACACAACAGTGTTTTTCATGAACTTTTGGCGGCTGAATAAGCCCAGCAAATATGGGTTCTTACCCTTTTAGTTTTCTGGGTCAATTCATTTTGCACAAAGGAGAGAATGATAATTTGAGTTGTAGGCAGAGAATGTTTTCTTCGCGCGGTAGGGAAGATGAAAGCTGGTTTTATTTGATTTCTTTTTAAATTAAAAATTATAATTCTTTATAGATTTACAAATAATTATCTTATTACTAAAGGCATCCTGTAAGCTTGTTAGAGTCTTTTTTTCTGTAAAGTAATTGCTGATTGTCACTGCAAACTGAAAGTGGGGGGAAATGCAAGTGTATGCCTGACATGCATGTTGTCCTAAAAAAATTGGAGTGTGTGAATATAACTCGATTACCTCAAAAGTAAAGACCTGCATGAGTTCTTTTTGCCTGTTAGGTGATGCTGGCTGATCACAGACCATATAAAATTGTTTTCTGAACTGCTGTTCTCCTTACTAAATGATGAGCCCTTTCCTGCCTATGGGTCAGAGAGGACGGTGCCGATCAGATTTAGTTGGCTTCCTGATGGGAGACCACATTGAGGATGCTTTTATGTTTTTATCTACTGTTCTTCTGTTGTTGGAATCCCATGGAGCAGGATTTCTGAAAACTGTGGATTTAAAATCTGTGTGAGAGCAGGGGCTGGCACTCAGTAATGAAGGAGGAGGAACTGGCAAAGAGGCAGAAGCCCAGGCAGATGTCAACAGCTGGTGGGAACACCACTCCGATGCATAGGGTTAATGGTAGCTTGTTTGGGGAGGACTCCAAAAGTAAGTCTGAAGGAAGGGATTTGGCATAGGGGGAGGAGGGACATTTGTGTTGTGTGAGGGCAGAGAAATGATCTCTGGCTGTGCAAACTATTGCGGATTGGACTAGATGATGTTTTGAGGTCCCTTTCAATCCGTCATGATTCTATGATTCTATGATTAAAACCTATAGGAATGTGTAACTGCCTCAAAGTGTCTCAGTGCTAGAAGTCTCATTTTAGTAAGCTCCTGGAACAAGTATACTCAGAGGGCCGTATTTAGGAAGGCCTTGGGGCAGAAAGAAGGGTGCTTGGTTGGGAGTAGAGTTGAAAGTGTGCTGTTGAGGAAAGATCTGTTGTATTAAAAGACAGTTTTTGGATGAGTGATCAAGGAGATCTAAGTGAAGGGTTCAAAAGCCAGTGGGTAGAAGGTTGTCATGCTCTTGTGATAGGTGCTTCTAATCAAGACCTATTCTATCCTGTATTGAATATATAGGAGTCCCTGTTTAGTCTTGACCAAATGGACAGAGAATACATCCTGCTGTGGCAGGGGGATTGGACTAGATGATCTTTCGAGGTCCCTTCCAACCCCTAACGATTCTATGAGTCTATCTCTGTGGCAAACTCTACAATGCTTTGGACGAACCATTGATGTACCACTTGCCACCGCTGGTATTTTACTGCACTTGCTATTTCAAGGGAAGTACAGTTGTAATTAATCTTCCCTTCGCTGGTAGTGAATGACAGCAGCCACTGGTGCTCATCTGTACACTGAGATGTATTTTGAAATGAGAAAGATGTACAGATTTCACGGGAGTATCCTGACTGTTCATACTCTGGCGTTCTTAGTCCCTCACCACGCTGCCAAGCAGCTATAGGGGATGCTCCAGAAAGGCTCCATTTCATGCCATCTCTTCTGTAATCCAGACATACCTTCACTGAATTATTGCAGTGGCTGCAGTCCTCTGTTGATGTAATTTACATAATTCCATTAGATTGAATAAATTTATACTAATTTGTGTCAATTACTTCTGCTGAGAAGGTTTACATTGGTTGTTACTGCTTTGTTTTAGTCCGACTAAGTCAAGCTATTTCTGTGTAGAGTTACTGTGGCAAAAGCTTTTTTCTACCAGTCAGCAAAGTGTGTGTTTCACCCTTCTTGAAGAATTTCCTTGCAAAGAAGGCTGAAGACAGTTAGAGTACCCTGACATTTTTTAGTGAATTTTTTGCTCTTCTCTCCCATTGCCCAGTTGCCCTTCTCTTAGAAGAATCTACTGCCAGTCTTTCTGCCTAGCTTCATTCCAAATCTCGTTTGGAGAGACACATCTTTTCTCTTTGATATTAGGCACTGCAAAACTTCCCACCCATTTCCTCCCAGATGATAATGAGGATTGCCTCCTCAAATAGAAAGAAAAATTCTTCTATTTTTTTCTTAGACATTCCACGTAAAGCATTTATCATTGGGATAATTTTCCCTCTCAAAGTCGCATCAGACACAAAGCTGTCTTCGGGGCTATTTCTTCTAGTTCACTGGACAGCTGTTCTGCCTGAAAAGAAAGAAAAGATCATATATCATTCAAAGACATCAGTAGAGTCCTTATGTTCTTTAACTACTAGGAAATTCCTAACTGTGAGTTCTTGATCTTCTGACTTGTGCTTTTTCAGTTTGGAGAACTGCATTGATATATTTTGCAAGAATATCTGTTGGGTTTATTTTTTACAAAAATGCTGCTTTTGTGTGTGGTCTCGATGCTCGGAGGGTGTCACAAACTCATCTTCACCGCTGTCAGCCACATCATACGCAAATACTCTTCTTACCCTTGTGACTTGATTGATCCTCTACTGAATGTCACTATAGGCAGAAATTGGCGCTACTTTAGCAGAAACAAGGTTCTCATTTTTGCTCTGATTTCCAGCAGAAAAAGACTAAAGGGCTGAAGTATGTGCCCAGTCTGCAGCCTTCTTGACTGGTACTGGTTGTCTGTTGTGCATTTGTGTAACTCCATTACAGCAAAATAATAAATACCTTTTCCGATAGTTAATTTATTACTAATTACACATTTAGCCTAGTCTGTGATGCTAACGTAAAGAAGATTCAAAGTACATTAAAAATTCCTCACATAAAGAAGTATCTCAGAGTACTTTATGTAATTTACTCAATAACGTGTATACACGCTAACAGAACTGAATTGAGCATGTGTCCTTCCCTCTCACCCAAGTGGACTTGGATACTACCATTTTATTCTAGTGGTGACTGCCTTCCAGAGCAGAAATGACATCCTTGATGTGGGGCTTTCTGGTTTTGTTAAGGCGTGTTGCGCGTGGGTTGTGTTTGCACAGCATAGAGCAGCACTGTGCAGGTAGACTGGAACCGAGCTGACTTAGACACATGGTAGCCCAAGGCATCTGAGGAGCTAACTTGGACGTAAAAGTAGACAAAACTAAAATCCAAGAGGATTTTTGTTTCCACCTGTTGTTGCTCAAAAAGATCACTGGTAGTCTGTCACATGCTGATGCTATGTTGGTGTTTGAAGGTGCTGTCAGAGTCCAGTCAGAGTCCAGAGGCTTCGTCAGCCTCAGCAATATACAGATACGCCATGGCTTGATGTGTCTTTCTGAAAGAGACCCTCTGTTCTTGAAGCTCACAGACCTTGACTTATGTCAGGCTTTGCAATGACTACCTGGCCTGGGTTAGTTCATGTCGATTTGCAAGCAAATTAAAAGCATGATGAAGCAGTGAGGAAAGGTATGAGGAAGGGAAGATGTCCAGCATAATTTCAGTAAGTTCTTGTATTTAAACATGCTTAAAGTTGTCCTTGTCCAAAGTTTCCTGAAGCAAATGAATTTATTGATGTTTTTTTTGGTGGATCTTGGATCATATCACTTGCCATATTGGATCAGAATATTGGGCCATCAAGTGCCATTGATTATGACCAGGAGCAGAAGATTTAGAGGAAGGAGCAAGAAACGTGTGATCAGTCATTGTAGAATAAGCTCTCCTTAAGGATGTTGTAGTTATAAGCAGGACACACTGCCAGTGTGTATGTTTTCCCTTCAAGCAAAGGGAAAACAATGGGGATCATTTAATTCTCTTCTGCTTTGGAATAAAAAAAGATCAGTTTTATTTAATCAATAGACTAAGGTTTTGATGTATGGATGAAAACTTGACAATCATTGGAATGATATTTCTAGTTAAACACTGCACATAAGGAAGTTGTTTGACTTGTGAGCTGCTTCATATTTTAAACTTAGACGTGTCTATCGCAGAGCTTCTAAAGATTGTTGCAGTGCCAGCACGGGGAGCCTGCGTGTGTGGTTTAATATGGATGCAGCTAGTAGGAAAAGAGATGAACCTTTCTCTTTGTACACAGTCACATACATGATTTATCAAACATGTTGTGTTGCTCTGTTTTTACAGTAAGACTTACAGTGGAAGTCACTCGTGTAGGATTAGAAACTCTGTTCTGTCTTCTATTCACGACAAGGATTCCTCTGCAGATAATTTACTTTTAGAGAAGTTTTGCAGCCTGAGGACAGCAAAATCAACTAGTGTGGAGCAATGTAGCGTAGCTGACCACTTGTAGAACTTGGCAATACGGGCGGTACCAGCAGGACTTTCAAGATGACAGCGGAAAACAAATCATTGTATATTCATGGAGCAGTCTTTTTCCCCATCACCTAAAATGATCTTTTGATTTAAAAATAAAAATAATCTGTTCTAAGCGCCGAGTACCTTGAAATTCACCAATTTTATTGTGTGTATGATTGGCAGCATTAAATGCCAAGAGCTCATTTAAATATGAAACAGCTGTACATTATTATTTAGGGATTTTTCATCTGTTGATTTTAGAAATGAGCATTTTATGAGTCCTTGCATGCATAGTTGTCTGTTACTTATACACAAAAGCCTGTGTGACTTGGTCTGGGTGATCCTGCTGTGGCAGGGGGGATTGGACTAGATGATCTTTCAAGGTCCCTTCCAATCCCTAATGATTCTAATGATTCAATAACAAAGGAACAGTGCTAAAATATACTGTGTATGGGTTTGTGATTAAGGTAGGAAATGCAGGGCATATAAAGAAATGCAATCTGCATCACATTTGATTTTAGGTGTGGCAGCAGCAATTATGATTTGGTAATTCAGTGCAAGCAACATGACAGTTCAAAAGCGCAACGAGAAGATTGTGGTTTTTTATAATACACAGCAGTGTAAATTTTTAAAACAACAATGTAATTTTTACATTTCTCAGTGGATATCAGGATAATCCAATTTAGAAAAATTTATTCTCGACAGGTATGGTAAAAATAGATATATCATTCGAGAGTGTGGTATAGTACATTAATTTTTATGAGTGAGTTATGAAGATGTACAACGCAGGGCCTAGGATAAACATCACATTCCTTAATTAATCCATTACGCCATGGCACATATGTGCCACTTTTATTGCTCTAAAATTAAAAATATGGAGGGGAAAAAAAAGAGCTTTTGTTCTGTATTGGAAACCCTTTCTTCTAAATTCATAAAAATGTAAAATGTAATGCCCCAACACTGTTAATGAGTTAGACGTCTAAATTCCTTGAAGACTTGTAAGATAAAGAACCGTCATCTTTTGGTAATCGTGTGCAAATACGTTCTTAGCTCAAATGTTTTAAAGCTAAAGTTCCTACGTGTTTAAACGAATCTGGAACACTTAGGTTCCAGCTAGAAAATGCAGATGACACTGTGATTGAGCAATGCTATAGTGGAAAAGGATTGGAAAACAACCCAGCAAACTAACCCTTTAGTATTGCAAAATGCGGTATTATAGAGGCAGACGGTTTCTGAAGCTGCCCATTCAGAGCTCCAATGAACCTTTGGCTTGTATGTGTCCTCTTAGAGAATCCAGTCAACATTGTTTTTTCTTCCCCATCACAGACCTCCTAGCAAATATGGTATATTGGTTTAAAAGATAGGAAAATTGTGATTTAGAATCATTAGGGGTTGGAAGGGACCTCGAAAGATCATCTAGCCCAATCCCCCTGCCGCAGCAGGACCACTCAGACCAAGTCACACAGGAACACATCCGTAGTGTTTTCTAGAAGTTCTAAGCACCTGCAACACGGGATGGCACACTGTCCATTTCTGATTAAATCCAGTAGCCTCAGCTTAGGATGTTGTCCCCTTTGGCTGTGACTGTGGGTGGGTGTCACGTTTTAACTGCAGTTTTATTTGCAGATGGAGACGCGTATTAGTCTTGTAATTATAAATATTTTGCATTTGCAGTAAAGGATCCACCAGAGCTTTTGTCATCCACTGATTAAAGAATCAAACCTTGCCGCTCTCCAGCCAGCTAGGTAAGTTGTCTTAGCCCTGCAGGTCGCCATAACTGCCATTTGGGAAGGTGGGGCACAGCACGGAACTGACTCCAGATCTCCCTCACTTCCTGGTCTACATCTTCTCAATGGAATGAATTTATTGGATTCCCTAGCATAGGAAAGGTTTTTCAGAACTGTGGTATTTTGTCTCAGATTTAAGTACTAGAGCTGGGTGCTGGAATCATTATTTGCAGCTTGCCTGCTAGACTGTTGGAATTTCCTAATATCAAACCGATATGTTTATGTTTTGCCTGCCCAAGAGCCAAATGATCTTTAAGATACCAATGAGAATACATTTTAATGTGATTTTTACAATGTTAGGCTGTCTCTCACTATCTGCCATTTCTGAGACCTGATGCTAATAGAATTTAGTGTTTGTCATTTCGCATTGGAATAGACACAAGACGACATAAACGAAAACTCTAGTCATAAAAAACAAAGTTAGAGGTGACTGTGTATTGAAGATGTTAACGTCAATTAGCACAACGTAAAGAACGATGGTTTTCCGCTATCTTAGCGCTGGAAGAAGAGCGCCACCTTTTTCCATATGTCTGTGTCACTAGATTATTTCTGTTGTTCAGTCGTACAATAGAACGTGTTGAGACGTATTATCCTCAACTTGTGTAACTGCCTACAAACACTGATTGCATTTTGAGCTTGTTATGAGAAAGTATTGCCCTGTGGATTGAGAAAATGACCAACAGTGGACTATAATCTATGAAGCTGAGAGTAAAATTGCCAACCAGAGGTCATTTTTCAAACCAAGGGGCAATAGTTTTCTACTATAAACTGAATATTACAGTCAGTATATGTTTTATTAAACCATTTCAGAAACTTGGGAGCACTTTCATTTAAACTTCTTGCTTGATGTGGCTCAGAAAACAGACCCAGGGCAGCTCACAAAAGATGCCTGGCATAGTCTCTATAATAAATATTCTGTATACTCAGTAATTCTGAAGGCTTTAGGGCCTTAATGGTGAACAGCCATATCCTGCCACCATTCTGCATCCTTAGCAGCAAATAAAGATGTTCAGATTTGTGTGTCAAAATCAGGCTGCTGTTTCTCACTCTAATATGATGATGACTAGGGCCAAACTACTGAAATGCCAGTTCGGTTTGTTGCAGTTCTGAAAGGTTAAAACACTTTCCCCCTTCTCCATACCCTTCGATAATATTGTTTTCCTACCAAATGATGTGGACGATGGATCTCTTCATTGGCACTCACATGGGAGTGATTGCACAATGCCTTAGTCAAGAAGAGGGTTTCCGTTCTAGAATAACAGAAATAACAATAATGTGCCTGGACAAAGGGAAGCTGTTACCCTCCTCCTTCAACGCACCTTGCATAGCCATAAAGAGTTCTGCTGTCCTGTGCTCGGCTATTTTCTGCAGCCATTGCTCTGAGTGAGTTTTACTGTTAGTAGACTGTCAGTACAAATTCCTCTATAGACCTCAGGTTCAGAAGGAGTAAAAGGGAGTTCTGGCCTCTCTGCAAAACAAGAGGGCTAAGAAAAGTGAAGTTTGAGCAGAAGGGAGACAAATCATAGAATCATTAGGGATTGGAAGGCACCTTGAAAGATCATCTAGTCGGATGCCGCTGTCACAGCAGGATCACCTAGCCCAAGTCACACAGGAACACATCCATAGTGTTTTTAGAGCTTCTCGTTGAACGTTGCTTTAGCTGCTTCTGCAAGATTTGATGTCAACTTGTTGTCTGCTTTGCAGGATATCTAATTTTGTATTTTGGGTCAAAGCTCTCAGACTGATCCTAGGTTTGGGGCATAAGCTTGTCAGAGTCCAATACTTCCATGTTGTCAACAGTAAACATATTTAAGCTACTGGGCACCTAAGTTGCAAGTTCACTAGTCACCATTATGCATACAAATTGTGCAGTCATATTAGCATAATTAGAAATGTCTATCTGCACTTGGCAGATTAAGGCATAGGGGAGACTGTTGCGTGGACAAATTAGATGCAGAATGTCTTTTTGCACTTCACATTCTTAAAACCCAGACCTCACAGCCATATGTGTGTATACTCTGTACAGACAGGCATCATTTTCTACGGGTCATAGTTTTAAAGGGCTTCACAAAACTTCACCACCTCGGCAAGAGCGATGCATTAGAATAATAAAAATTAGAGCAGCAAAAGATGTGTTGTACATCTAGTGCATCTTCTGGACATTACAGGATTGGGTCTCTTTAGCTTGGAGAGGAGCAGAATGAAGGGTGACCTCATTGATGTGTGTAAATGTTTGAAGGGTGGGTGTCAGGAGGATGGAGCCAGGCTCTGCTCAATGTCATCTAGTGATAGGACAAGGGGCAGTGGGTGT
>JAOXOE010027865.1:0-17359 GCA_028565055.1 Phoeniculus purpureus | reverse complement strand
TCTTTAATTGTGGTCTTGAACCCACCACAAAATTGGTGCCAAAAACCCGGGAGCAAAGCAGTTTCTTAGTTTTAACCTGCTTCAACGACAAAGCTGGTGGAGCATCTGGAAGGAGTGTCCTGTGAGGAGCACCTGAGGTCTTTGGGATTATCTAGTTTGGAGAGGAGGCTGAGTGGTCATGACATTGACAGTTTCCTGAGGAGGGTGTTACAAACACCTTTGAAGGTATGGAGGCAAAATCTTTGTGTAGCAGTGGAATACTTCAATTACAACTTGTTGGGCTTGACAAGGACATGGGATACCTTGCAACTGCTGATTACAACCAATTGGGATAGTTTATAGGGTTCCTAATGTACATATTTAATTGATTAGTACATACTCTATTAATTCTAAATTTCTCTTCTCTCCCTCTGAAACCGAAAGAGCTCTGCTTTTCGTTATCTCATAGAGGCCTTGTGGTTTTGTCATCTCATAGGGGTTTGAAGTTTTCTGATAACATGCTTCCCCCCTTTTCCAACAATTTGCAGCTCACTGATCATTCATTACCCCATGTTTCTCCACCCTTTTCCAACAGTTTACAACTTAACGATTCATGACCACATGCTTCACACATCTCTTTGCTAATCTAAACATCATCCAGTTAAGAAATTCCAACAGACCACAGTAATCCTCCCCCTTCTTCTTGTCTGAGGAAAACTGTGTCAAGTAGTTAGATCATAACAAAGTTCATTAACTATTCTGTTATCCTATTAACCTTTAATAAAAAAATCTTCTCAACTCAACTTGTGTCGTTTTCCCACAAGGGGAAGTGGAGAATATGTGGGTCGCTTGTTCCCGGTAACCAGTGAGAAGACGTGTGGGAATAGTTCAAAGATGCACCAGCAGATATTTAGACAGGACATAGAAAACATTTCTTTACTGAGAGGGTGGTCAAACACTAGGACAAGCTTCCTGGACAGGTGGTCAATGCCCAAAGCCTGCCAGTGTTTAAGAGGCACTTGTACAACATTCTTAATAACATGCTTTAACTTTTGTTCAACCCTGAAGTAGTTGGGCAGCTGGACTGTGTGATTATTGCAGGTCCCTCACAAATGGACTATTCCACTCTGTCCAAAGAACACATGTCTTTTAGAATGTGATAGATATAAATCATGAACATGAGGTAAATTGGATAGCCTTTTAAAACTATTTACAGCCCCAAAGTGCCAATATTCTTAAAGATCACTCACTGGATTGTGGATGCAGATGTAATAAAGTGAAACGAATGGATGAGCATCAACCTTTCTGAATATGCCTTCCATTTCCCTCAATCTATTAATAATTTGCTAATTAACTTGCCTTTTACTCTACATTGGGAAGCCATGACATCCTGGGGTCAGTGTAGCACCACAGTGGCACAAAAAATGTACATAAAACTGTGTCTAGAAGTAAATATTTAAAGGCCTGAAGGGACAAAAATTACAATAATCTGATCTTCTAGCAAACTTTTCTGTTGAGAAAGATGTTTGACAAAACATTTCAGAAAGAAGATAACTGTAGGTTAGAATTTCAAGATTAAAAAATTTACTACACCTCTGAACAAATTATTCACATGATGAATTAATGATAAAATAAAAATAACTCTATTTTGATGATCATAATTGAACTTAAGAGTTGCTCATTACAATTTTTTCACAACTTTGTTATCAAATAAGTGGGATTTCATGACTTCTGGTAAACTGAAGGGTCAGTCACTGTAATCAAACTCCTCTGCATATGGACACTTACTCTCAATAATGAAGATCCTTCTCAAACTTTAGGTAGAAAAATGTCTTTCAACAGATAAATTATCTAATCTGAAAACTTGTTGCTCTTTCCAAAATTATTTCCAATGTCTTAACATTTCCTTTCAAAGCAATGTGGTCAGTACTCTTTATGCATAGTGGAGACTTCTTATTATGGCATATTCTTTGTGTGAATTTTCTATAAATATAAGAAAATTCTTTATTTGGCAAAAAAATTCATGTCAACTTGATTATTTACAGTGAGCCTTTCCACTGTTAATGTAGTAGATGATACCATCTCTTATCTAGTCATCACAGTCTACATCATTTTCTTCATGCATTACATCATCAATGCTCAGCCTCATTGTCAGAACAGCCTATTTTATAACCAACCTATGACCACTGTCACACTCCAGCAGTTTTTTGTATCATCTGCACACTTTACAATGTGATTCCATGTTTTATTCCAGTTCATTTACAAAGATAATTGCATTTTGTGATCTATTGGTTAGCCAAATTTTAATCCCTATAATACAGGTTACATTGATTTTGTGAGTGATTTTTTTTCTCCCCCCATCAGACTGTGGTGCCAATTAAAACATCACACAGAAGCCTATTCCTCAGAATATTACCAGCATTTACTAAGCACTAGTTTTTTAACATGACAATTTTTCCAAATTATCATACTGTATTATTTAAAGAGTAGTAAGGAAACATGTAACATCTTTCTCATTCATACCTGTATATCTGCTTGTGTCTTTTTTGACTACTTTGCTGTCAGCTTTTTCTGATTGCTTTTTTTGTGTTTGATCCAGTGACCACTGAAAAAAATACATGGCTGACAGGATTTTTTTCTGAAACAGTGTAGCCATTCTTATTAATTATGCAAAAGGCCTTCTTCTTTACTCTTTGGTTTGCTCTGAATCAATATCAAACAAACAAAATCCTGAATTATTAAGCTAGTGGAGCACACATTTAAAGAAAAAGCAGGAGAACATCTATATTTTTGACAGATATGTCTTTTGGCTTCTGTCATATAGATTTGTTACGGTTCAAAATGTGCTTGTTTTGAAAAGTGGAGGCCAAAACAGTAAGGTTAATTTATGTGTTTTCTGCAAATGGAGGGGGTTTGGGCCAGCAGGAAGGAGTTTGGAGTTTCATCTTTGTATTACCAGCCACCTCATCTTCACTCCATCCTCTTCTTCCTTTAGACTCTATCTCCTTCACTTCACTCCACTTCCTCTCATCTGGGTTGCGGAGAGGATGCATGTGGCAGTGAGCTCAATGCAGCCACCATCTTGCCCTGGAAACATGGAGTCTCTCTAGATGGCACGGAACCTCAGAGATCACTGTCTGGATTTGCACGATTTGCCAAAATCAAGAGAGCTTTCCCCTTGTATTGGCCATAGAAATCAGCATTTTGGAAATGGAGGAAAGCACATGCAACAGAGAGACAGACTTTAAAATGCCCGCTGATGCTGAGGGAGATGAATAAGGACTTGATGGGCACTAAGTTTCCACAGAAGCAGAAATAGTTGGAAGGCTTTTTTTCCCCTTTTAGGGTTTAGACATTGAGGTTTAGTCTCAGTTATGTAAGAACATTGTGATGAATTCACATACATGTCTTTGCATGGATGTCTCTTTATGCAGTTTTTTTGTGAGAGATGAATTAAATGTCTTATTGTCTTTTCCCAAAATTCAGTAAGTTCTGTTTTTCACCTGCAATTCATAAGTGTTTTTGTTTATCAAGCCCTCCTTGTATTGTTTTATTTATGCCCTTTAGCCCTTTAGATAAACTAACAGGTGCCTGAGCACCTCAGCCTTCTCAATATCCTGGTTTAACAGGTTGTCTGGTTCTATCTGGAGGTGGCTCACTTTTTCTGTAGTTTTCCTTTTCACATTGATATATCTACAAGAGCTTTTCTGACCGTCCTTGTGTCCCTGGCCATACTTAATTCTTTATTAGCTTTGTCTTCCCTTATCCTGGCTGCATAGACAGTTCCTCTGTATTTCTCCCGCCCAATAGATATCAGAGTGGACATCAAAACCCCCATGAGAACTGGGGGTTTTGAAAGTGAAGCATTTCCTATTTTTTATAAAAAGCCTCATCCACTTGTTTTTCCTGGTCCACAGCAGATCCTCTCTGTAATGTCTACTTTCTTTTTTTCCTCTTACACTGACCTATAATGTCTCAGTTGTTTCTTCACCTGCTCCCAAGTGGAGTTACATGTACTCCATATGGTCATTAACATGGGACAATGCCCCTCCTTGTCTCTCTTTCTTGTTTTTCTTCAGAGTTATACTTCTTCATTCCAACACTCCAGTCATAGAAGTCAACCCACATGTCTCTATGACGGCAATGAGGTTATAGCGCTGCATGCACATGCACATCTCTTCTTGTTTATTGCCCATGCTATATGTGTTGGCATAGAGACATTTGATTTGGCCTCCTGATGAAGTGTCTGTCTTTTCAAGTTCCTTACAGGTGAGGTAACTCCATACGTTTTGCAAGAATCCAGTGTTGACATTTGTGTTTATGAACAATGAGTTCATTATGATTTATGAAGTGCTATATAATTGTTTCACTACAAAGGAGAAAAAGAACTGATTGGAATCTATGATAAATACATAATTACTCCTTAAAAGGCCTTCACCTTTAGAGTAATGGCATAATACAAACTAATAACATCAAATCTACATTGAAGAAAATTAATGTAATTTGCTAATATCTGTGTAATATCTATGAATTACATCAGTTCTGAATTGTGCTTTCTAATGCACCTTGGTTAATTGTATTTGGTAAATGATTTATTCATCAGAATTGGGTTGGCTCTGAATTATTAAAAATTCTAGCAAATAATTCTAACTCAAAATATGTTAAATTGCTAATTTTCCACTTGCAGGTAAAAAGACTGCTCTCTTGGACACGGAGCTTGGGAGAGGTTTAGGCACAAGTTTTAGCTTGGTCATTGAACAATGTATTTTTTTGAAGGTCCAGTGACAAAGACAGCTTTCTGTGAGCCAGAGAAGGTTCAAAATCTATCTGCCTGCACCAGAAAATGACTTCCAACCGAAGTTTTATACATATCAGGAGGCTATTGCATAGGTGGGCAATTGATGTATGTTTTAATTGAAATTTCACAAGAAAATTTTCAGGCTATTCAGTTGAGAATCTGGAAGTTAAGAGATGCAGCTGCTATGTCAGTACTGTAATTGTTAAGACTCACAAGTGACTCTGTGATAGGATTCTCTCAACAAGCCCTTCTGAAGCTCCCTCATGAATTACTGGCGCCTACAGCTAAAAGTCTCAAATGTATTCCCAGTGTGTCCCTGTGGTGTTGCAACAATCCTTTCTTTTTCAAATGGAGGTTCAGTAAAAATACAGGAAGAGAAATGGTGTTCTAAGAACACTTTCAAGTTGCTGCAAAACAGAGTAGCACCAAAAATTCAGGAATAATTTTTCTTCTCTCCTGGCCTTTGTGGAAAAGGTACTCTATGAACAAATCAACACCTAAATGCTCCATCTTTCTTTACAAGAAATACTAATGTATCTACACCATATACACGAAGTTTCAAATGAAATCAAACCTGAATTTGAAAAAGGCCAGAAATAAACCTCTAAAGACCCGTTTTTCCTCTCAGATAATCAAAATCTGATAGAAACCTAGTTATCAGAAGTGTCCATGAGCCAAAATGAAGAGTTCTTCTTTTACTTATTCCTTGTATACCCCAGAATCCAGCTAGTTATCACAGACTAAGAGTCATTAATCTCTAGTTAGAGTTCCCAGAAGAAGCCACATCACAATTTAATTTCTAGACTCTAGAAATTAAAGGTGTGTCTTTCACAAACACAGATATAAAACTAGACCTTTACTATAACCAAGAAAGGAAAGGTGAAAGAAAACAGAAATCCTCCACTTCTCAACTAAATAACTGAATCTTTGTAATGTGATTTGTAGTGGAATCTGTTCTTGCCCATGGTTTTACAAGCTATTCTGGAATGGGCTGCCCAGGGGAATTGTGGAGTCTCCTTCTCTAGAGACATTTAAAACCTGCCTGGACTTGTTCCTGTGTGACTTGATCTAGATGATCCTGCTGTGGTGAGGGGAATTGGACTAGATGATCTTTCAAGGTCCCTTCTGATCCCTAACATTCTGTGATTCTGTAAAAAGTCGCTTACTATTCTTTATTTTAATTACAGACTAAGAACAAGTAGATTTCATCAGCGTCTGCTCTAATGAGCAACTCAGTTGCCACTTTGCCTGCTAATTATTTCAATTATATTCCAATGTTTTAAATACTTTAGGTTGTTTTTAACTTAGAGAGTGAGTACCATTTAAAATTAATGAAGCATAGTAGGTGATAAAACCAAAAGATATTAAAGCAATGTTCCACTGCTTGAACAAGGTATTTTATGACTGGAGAAGATATTTTTGTGTTTGAATAGTAACACCGTCTTATCACTTTGTATTTCTTTCAGATACTTTAATATGTTCAAATTATTAGGAAGAAAGGAATTAAAGTAATTGTGAAGGATTACATTAGATGAGCCAGAAAATACATCAGAAATACATCAGAAATTTCCAAGAAATCATATCTTATCACCTTTCAATTGCACTACATATGACATGACAATGAATTCATAATGAAACATTTGTGCTTGGAACGTGCACAGGGAACAACATATTATCATCTGAAATACCTATTAAAACTTTCTTTCAGATTTGGATCTTACAATATGGCTTGGACTACTCCTGTCAGAAACAGTAGAATAAGCTCCTGGAAGTCTGAACTACGATGCCTGCATACATAACATTGCAGTAGAGAAATTCTTTTCTGAAGGCCATAGCATCGTCAGAATATTCACAAACAATTTCAAATTATTTAATAATTAAAATACTGTCTCAAGATTGAAAATTAATGAGTTTGAAATTAAAATATACTTTTTCATCAGAATCTAGACTGGACTATTACACACTGTCAAGGTTCCAGAAAAACTTCTCATTTCCTTGCATTAACCCGCTGTAAACAATTGTATTAAAGGGTAAGTCAGATAATGTCTTTTATCTTAAGTTCACACTGATTAAAGCACCACTTTGTATCTTTTAAATGTCTCAGTTGCAAAGATTTAAATATGAAAACTATAGAAGTTTTACTTTCATTTTATAAAACTGATGACAAAGATGAATGTCTGACTATATGACTACTAAAAATATACATTAATAATGTAGCCTTGTAAGTACTTTATTGAAAAGAATTATTCTTTGGAAGCAAAGAGAATTCTGATCTCTGAATCCTGCTACCACAGGGTACAAGTGTAAGTGTGTTAAAGTAGTGTGGAAGGCTGTAACCTTCCTACTTCTCTTACTTACAAAATCAGTGTAGAAAGAAATTATTTTCAAATCTTGTATAATAGGTGCAGTTGTGCGAAAGCAAAACCTTTATGGAATCCTGCACTATATTTTTGTCTCTGTATGTGAGAATATAACTGTGTCTGTGACAGCATATAATGCTTCAGTGATTGTCTTAATTTGTTTAACTACAGACAAATTTCCTTGAACTTGGAAGGATAAAAGTGTGGACCACTATACCAAGGAAACATCGAACACTGATTTTGAAGAAGCCTGTCATAGTCTTAAAGTTTAGCCCCTGTTGACACAGCCAAGTACTCTTTGGCTTTACCACTGCAAGATGCAATTCTTCATCTCATGAAAATTGTCATACTCATTTGAGAATGAATAGAGCAATAATAGTTTAAAATGGCCATGAATCTATCCTGACCTGCTGAATTACAAGTCAGCACTCTAGAAGACAGCAGCATGAAAAGGAATTCACACAAATCAAATACAAAAGGGAAGTGATTAGTCCCTTCTGTTCAGCCACCGTTAGACTACATTATGCGTACTGCATCCTGTCACATTCTGAACTAAAACAAGTTAAATGCCTCAAACATTGTGAGTGGGGGATTAGTAGCTTCAAAGGCCAAACTTCTCTGCAGCTGCTGAGATGTGCACTGTGGGAACATAATACAGCAAGCTATTAATAGCATCCCAGGGGTGCATCAGAAGATGAATGGCATTGTCTCACCACTGTTTTGTCTAAGTCCTCCAAGAAAAGGAAGTTTTTCTGCATACCATGCCAAAAATAATACATGCCACCTTCCTTCATGTCATACGGGTTGAAGAAACAACCCTTGTATCAAGAGGTAAAAAGGGGTTTCAAGCAGTGACAGAGATGCACAGCACACACATCCACAGAGCTGACTATACTGAGAAACTGACTAAGAAAACTGATGATGACACAAAGAAGCTGGAGACACCAAGACTTTATGGAGCCAAGGAGTAAGTGTAAGAAGACAGACCAAGCAAGATGTTGTTGGAGCCTGGGGTGGTGGTCTAAAACTCAGTCTATTTCTTCTCTTAGTCCTTTTCACTTTTCTCTATTTTTGAGCATGGCATCTATTAACTTTAGTAAACTCGTATTTTATGTGCACCTGTGATGTAAGTCTCCTTAATTTGACCCAAGAAAACCCATGAACCTTTTCTTTCTCAGACTGATTGGGATGTGACTCATGCAAATATAAGAAAAATCTTGAAAAAAATGGAGTTGAAGTTATGGTATACAAGATGTTTAAGAAACTGAGGCACATCACATACAAGTAAAGGCTGATGGAGTTGTATCCATGTAGATCCAAGAAGAGAGAACCATGAAGATCAAAATGCTGTCACCAACTAGAATAAAAGGTTATGATAAAATGCAATTGGAGTTTTTTAAGGCATCTCCAGAAGGTCAAAAGGCAGAGGTCACAACCTGCAGAAAGACCATCTGAAAATATGAAAAAGATCTCGGCGAAGGTGGTAAAATACTGAAGCAAGTTGTCAAGGTAATCTGTGAATTATCTGTCTTTGTACTTATTCAAAACCCTCCTCGAAAAGTCTTGAGTAAATTCATCTAGCTTTATGATAACACTGCTTTAAGAAATTGATGAGACTATTTACTTAAAAGTTCCTTCAAATCTAAATTCTATGATTCTATCCATTTTGATATCCAGTTAGAATTTCTATAGTATTTTTGCTCTATCATTGGTGCCACATGGGTGAGAGATGATGAATTCTGCAAACACAGCTTTACAATTTGAACAAAATGGATGGCATATTAAATAGTGTCATTAAACCATGTCTGCAATTTTAACTATTTCTTGTGGCAGAATGCTTTTAACAATAGATAAAAATGAAAATTTACCAAAATAAGTTGTAAAAACAACCCCAAACATTTTGCTTGAGTAACACTGTGGAAGTTCTTGGATTGGTATTTACTGTTGTTAATGTCAAGAGCCAGCAGAAAAAGAAATAACAGAATGAGAGGAAAGAGAATATACCTAACTAATTCTTTTGGCAAAAGCAATTCCCTTAGTCTCTCTGGTAAACAACAGTGTATGAAAAGTATTCTTTAAATACAAATTGAGAATTGACTTACACAAGGAACAAACGAAACAGAGGTTGTTGATTTTAATGTGCTCGTTTCAAGATGTATTTTTTTTCATCATGGTGGGTGCCTGTTAAGACTGAATAACTTCTAAAGAATGCAGTGAGGATCGTGCTCTTTCTTACATCTGGGAGAAGTACAAATTAACTGAACAAGCTTCAGTGAATTTATTCTGGATTTATAGTGGTATGATTGAGATTATAATTTGATCCTTTGTGTTTCTTATTAGTCAATGAAACTGCATTTCTGGGTTTTTTTGTCTAGAAGTCAGAAAAACTTTTCTGAGTAAAGTCAAAAATGTCCATAGCAGCTGGCATCAATCCACCTGTACAAAACAATAGGGGATGTGGCTCAAAGATCTTTCTAAGCTTTAACAGAAGAAATTTTATTTCTCCTTTACGGTTCATCTGTAAGCTATACACAAAATTGCATCGGATATCAAATCAAGCTTATTCAGCAGTCAGACACGTTTTCAAATGGAAAGATGACCTATGTCACAAGGCAATACTTTCAAGAATACACTGAAATTTTGGTGACAGCATAACATCAGAAGCCTTTGGTTTGCTATTCATGGCAGCTCTATGACAGTTCTAAAGTTCCAGGGATGAAGTTCTTCATGAAGATACTTTTGCTTTTTCTGAAAATATTATTAAGAAATTAATAGCAATTCATATAAAAAATTTCTAGAGAGATTACCTTGTCCAATTTTCATCCCATTTCCTAAAGAATGAAGAATTTTTCTTCTATTAAGTATCTCTGTATCTTCTTCAGGATTGCTCATCAAATACCTTAGTAAGAAAACTCAAAAAGTGGGTGTTTTTCTTTACTGAGTGATAATAAGAATGCACTATTTAAGGATCAAATTCTGCTAGTGCTGCATGCTGTCTGGTACAGAAAGAATGAGTTTAACCGTGCTCAAGACAGAAGGTCTAGAAGATATGACCTTCCCTAATATTCCCTAACCTTTCTAATCTGACTACCTTTTTTCTACAGAGATACTAGAGAAACCTGTGACCTCCACAGAGTAACAGGATATCTCACAGAGGGCCCTCAAAGAGAAGAAACTGAAGAAGATGAAAGACCACAACCCAAAGTTGAAAAGCCTTATCCTTGCTTTACAACTTATTTTCTGAGTTTCTTAAGCAGCATTCATGCCAGGCATGAGATGAAAAAAGAGGGTGTTTTATCCTTTTCTAGCTCAGCCTTTTTGAGCGGAAGTCAGCCAAGGAGGACACTAAGCGATAAAACTATCACTGTTTATTCTAGCACAGCCACCATTTTACCATTGTCCCACCTTAGGGAAGAACAGGTCTCTGGCTTCTTTCCAGGAAGACCTCCACTCATGAGATACAAATAAATTTCCACTGTCAAAAAGTCTGGTCCACAACACATAGCTGCAGAGATGTAAAGTCCAGCATTCATCACTGGAAGTGGAACTGTAGGCTGAAGCCAGACTGGAAATGGCAGCCAGAAGGTAATGAGCTGGGAAAATAATGATTTTTTTCAAAACTAAAAGCAGAAAAATATTGAACCTTTAAAACTATTTATTTAAGTTTAAAGTGTTATATACCATGAAGAAGGAAAAACAAAATCTCATAAGAAATGCTCCAGATGAATTCCCTCAGGAAGCATATCAGGCATAAACATACATCTTTCGGGGAGCAGAAAAAACAACTGGTTAGCAAAGGAAGCTGAAGAGGTTGAGGAACATAGACATGCAATGAGAAACGTGTAGAAGTGGAGTTAGTCTGAAATGTACTATCAGTTGGATATGCAGAAATACATCCCTTTGTTTTGGTTTTCTTGACTCTATCTAGCATAAAACAAAATGAGTATTTCAATTCATTTTCTATAACAACTGCATTTTCTATAACAACTTTGTTTCATTATATTCAATGAAACAAAGGTTAGGATACAATAAGAAAAGACAACTTACTCAAACGGGGCAGGAAGTAAAATTTTAAAACTATGAAAGGTTTAATCTGAACGAGCTGGTCATCTCTATGCCAGCAAAAAACAAGCATGCAAATGGAGATCTATTAACCAGTATTGCACGTTTAACACAAAGTCCAGGCAATATTCTTGTCGTGGGAAAACAGCAAATATACACACACTTTCAAAAGGGAGAAATGAAGATCTAGGCAAGTACAGTCCCATTTACCTGATTTGAAGACTCCTTGTGACTTGAATGGACATACAAACAAATGTTGAAGGAAGGAGTAAAAGCAGATGCAAAACACTATTAAGACTATAGGGAAGTGTATGACAACCATAAATTTATTAATAAGGTGAATAATATAGGTTTCACAGAATAGTTAAGTAGATAATCATTATTAGTGAGTGTTTCTTATATATGAACAGAGCAAGACAAGGGAAAAGTAAAGAGCAGGATAAATGCATACCTTTAGAAAAACTCATTATTCTAGCCACTAGAAAATGCTAGGATTTTTTGCTGAGATGCTGAAATTAAAAATTAAATGTTCCTAAAATAAACTACAAATAAACTATCTAAGGGAGATTAATGAGTCCCTTTGTTTTAAGAGAATTTTAATATATGCTACATGGGAAGGGAATCTGCCAATCTTGATAGCGAAAATACACCTATTTCACACAGAACTCTGTGTTACGAGTTCTATTACTAAGCCCTGGAACTAAATAAATGGTGTTCCCTATAAGCCTTTGAATTACTTGGACTTGAATGCAGGTCAGTGGGAACAGTGCTTTTCATTTATGGATCTTCAAATATTACCCACCAAGTAGAATAGAATTATTCTGAAATCATCCGTAATACAAGCCAGACTCACTAAGACTAAAAAAATTAATATCATTGATCACCTCCAAACACAAATCACAAAGCTTAAAGAACAGGTGGTCAGAAATCAAAGGAAAACATGTGTCTGTTACCAGAAATAAACTCAAGGGGTTTATTAATTCTAAAGTACTAGCTTACTAGCTGTCACTCCACAGGTACATAGCTGACGATCCAGCTCTCAAGCACAACCTGGGCTTAAGAATTAATTTTCTTTTATACCCTAAACATTTTGTGAATTATTCATATTTAAATTTGCCAATACTCTTTCTTAAATAGACTTTCTTAAGCATAGCCAAACACAAGGCAATTTGGGCATTTTTCATTTCTAATGATTGACTGTCCACAACTTCTCTGGAAATGCTAACTGCAGGCAGCTGTCCACACTTGTGTGTGTGGTAATCAATGTCTGCTGGCAGCTAGTCTTGAGCACAGCTAAATCCTGGCCAAATTATTAACTGAACCTGAGAAATCCTTTACCGGTCAATATGACATCAGGTTCAAATTCCTAAAAATTTCCTAATGTCTTTCAGGACAGTGAACCTTCTAATTCATACAGATGATGCTCTTAGTTAATCTGATCACACAACTGAGACTCTTGCAAGGAGTTCATTATTCACAAAACAATGAACCACTTAGTAATAACAGTAAGACTGGGGCAAATATGTTCGGGTCAATTGCATTTTAATCTTGTGCTTTGACGGACAGTTTGTCGATAGGAAAAAAATGTCTTTAGAGGTTGTTGAAAGAAGAATTCATCAGTAACAATGAGATCTTAGTTATTATTCAATTCTTAAATTGGAGATGCTACTATTCTTAAGTACATTGCAACAAAATCCTCTGTATCAGCTAGAAGCACATTCTCCAGACCATCTGTAACAACAAAGGGGCAAACCAACCTGATCATCTTCTAAACAACATGATCTCCTTCAGGTGACCCATCTAGTGGATGTGGGAAAAATGGTGGATGTTGTCTACCTGGGCTTCAGTCAGGCATTTGACACCATTTCCCACAGCATTCTCCTGGAGAAGCTGGTGGCTCATAGCTTAGACAAGTGAACTCTCTGCTGGGTTAAAAACTGGCTGGATGGCTGAATCCTGAGAGTTGTGGTGAATGGAGTTAAATCCAGTTGGCGACTGGTCACAAGCAGTGTCCCTGAGGGCTCAGTTTTGGGACCAGTCTTGTTTAACATCTTGACCTGGAAGATGGGATTGAATGTACCCTCAGTAGATTTCCAGATAACATGAAATGAAGCAGCAGTGTTGATCTGCTTTGAGAGTAGGGGTGTACTGCAGAGGGATTTGGACAGGCTGGGTCAATGGGCTGAGGCCAGTGGGGTAAGGTTTAACAGAGCCAAGTGCTGGGTGATGCATTTCAGTCACAACAACTCCCAGCAGCACTACAGGATTTGGGAAGACTGGTTGGAGAGCTGCCTGGCAAAAAAGGACTTGGCGGGATTGGTTGATAGCCGGCTGAACCAGAGGCAGCAGTGTGCTCAGGTAGCCAAGAAGGCCAACAGCATCCTGGCCTGTATCAGGAATGGTGTAAACAGAAGGAGTAGGGAAGTGATAGTTCCTCTGTACTCTGCACTCGTGAGACTGCATCTTGAGCACTGTGTCCAACTTTGAGTACCTCAGTATAAGAAGGACACTGAGGTGCTGGAGAAGGTCCAGAGAAGGGCAATGAGGCTGGTAAGAGGTCTGGAAAACAGGCTCTATGGGAGTGTCTGAGGGAACTGGGGTTACTGAGTTTAGAGAAGAGGAGGCTGACAGGAGACCTTATTGCTCTTTAGAACTACCTAAAAGGAGGCTGTAGCGAGGCTGGTATTGGTCTCTTCTCCCAAAATACTAATGATATAATGAGAGGAAATGGCCTCAAGTTGCCATCAGGGGAGGTTTAGATTGAATATTAGGAAGAAATTCTTTCCTGAGAGAGTGATTGAGTACTGGAACAGTCTGCTCAAGTTAGTGCTGGAGTGACTGTCCCTGGAGGTATTTAAAAAACGAGTAGATAGAGCACTTGAGGCCATAGTCTAGTAGTTACGGAGATGCTGGGATGAGGGCTGGACTCAATGATCCTGGAGGTCCTTTGCAGCCATAATGATTGTACTATTCTATGATTCTATGTAATCAAGAATTGATTAAAAAGAATGGCTTAGGTTGGAAGGGACATTCACTGAACTCCAATTATTTAGGTTTCTCAGAGCTCCATCCAGCCTGACCTCAAACGTTTCCAGAGGTACAACTTCTACCACCTGTCTGGGTAACCGCTGCCAGTGTTTCACAGCCTCCATTGTAAAAGACTTCTTCTTTATACCTAGTCTTAAGTCTCCCTTCTTTTAGTTTCAAATCATTACCTCTTCTCCTGTGATAAAAGGTCTTGCAATAAAGACTGTGCCTATCTTTCTTATCAGTCCCTCTTAAGTACTGAAAGACTTCAATAAGGTCTCCTGGGAGATTTCTTTCAGTAAGTTTGAAGACGACACCAAAATGGGTGAGCATGTGTTCTGGTTTGAGGGTTAAAGGCAGAACCCTCCAGAACAGATTGTTAGAGTCCCCTCCCACTAATACATGAAGGGAATATAAATGAATTTGAAAACTAGAATAAATTGTAAAATTTATTCAAAACAAGATAAATTTAAAAGAAAGAAAAAACAAGAACAACAGAAAAACCTTCCCAGTAAAGAAAAGGGAAATTTAGGGAGATGATGTAAGGGAAGAACTATGTACAAAAGGCAATTGTATGTAGTTCTGGCTTCCACTCAGTAGGGGGTGCTCACCACAGGGCTTGCACTCAGCTGCTTCCACATCCACATCATGGCAGAAGAGAAGGAATACTTTACCCCACATTTTCTCTTCCCATTGTGGGGCACAGTGGGGAGTGGTTTGGGAGATATATGAGTTTTATTGAGTCCTAAAACCTAACTCATGACAGTGTGTTGATCCGCTTGAGGGTAGGAAAGCTCTGCAGAAGGACGTGGACAGGCTGGACGGATGGGCTGAGGTCAATTGTATGAGATTGAACAAGGCGACATGCCAGGTCCTGCACTTCGGTCACAACAATCCTTTGCAATGCTACAAAGCTTGGGGAAGTATGAATGGGAAGGGAAGCTGCTTGTCTGAAAAGGACCTGATAGACAGCTGAACATGAGCCAGCAGTATGCCCATGTGGCCAAATATTCATATAAGTATATAAATAAGCCAATATTGCTGTGGATTTTGTAAAACTAGTTTAATATATTTAATGCTTACACAGATGTAAAATCATAGAAACTTAGAATCATTAGGGATTGGAAGGGACCCCGAAAGATCATCTAGTCAAATTCCCCTGCCACAGCAGGATCACTTCACTGGAGAAGTTATAGATATGTGTGTATATATATATATATATATTTTATATATATTAAAGTAAGTATACTAGTACAAAAAATAATTACATCAGGCATTGGAGTGAGAGATGATGTAGATTATCATATTGCTGAGAATTCTAGTGGCTTGAAATTTCAGTAAACCTGTGGTTTTACCAGTATCAATCATTTTAAAAGAACTATTGTCAAATTTAACCTCATTAACTGGGGGAAAATCCTGCGGCAATCTCAGTATATATCCGGACAACTGACATGGTTTCTCTTGCTAGTATCACAAAATCAAAGAGCTATAAAACCACCCAACTTTGAAACTTTTGTAGATTACCAAGTTCAGCTTCTGGCACATCACAGGGCAACCATGTATCCAAGACCTCACATAAACACTTGAGCTGTGGTACTTGATGGGTACTTTATGTTTTGCCTCTTTTGCTGCCCTACCACCTGCCTCACTCCCCAACCTATCTTTGTCATTATTGTTGGCAACTAATTGAAATTACCAGACACCACTTTGGACTCAGGGTATAAACAGAGCCTTGCTGGAGAGCTGAATTGAGCTGGTCTTCCTCACAGCAGCAGGTA
Source organism: Phoeniculus purpureus (assembly GCA_028565055.1). NCBI lineage: Eukaryota > Metazoa > Chordata > Aves > Bucerotiformes > Phoeniculidae > Phoeniculus > Phoeniculus purpureus. Next base: position 1,355 of record JAOXOE010027865.1, on the reverse strand, counting down.
CTGAAGTCAAGGACTCTCCCCTTGGGTCAGGACATCATCCTAGAATAATCCCCAGGACTGATTCCTCACCTCACTTTTGCTGAGTGACTTTCTGTTTGAGTACCCTGAGGTGGGAGATTTCTCCTTTGTATGTGTGACCAGGCATGCATTTTGTATTCATTTTTTTCAAAGTGCTCCTTCAAGTTTAGGAATTTCTCTGTGTAGTAATATATTCCCAACCAACAGAACTTCTGTGCTGTTGCAGTGCCAGGCAACTCTGGTTGTAATAAATCCACTTTTTTTTTTTTGATAGATGCTGCTGTCGGTTTTTGTGGATGCCTCTGTGAAAAGGATGTATATAGGTTAACGCCTATGCAGCTAAAAGGCCAGCTTCCATGATGTCTGCTCTGTGATGATACAGAAGGAAGCATGTAGAGGAAAGAGCAGTTTCTCTTGTGTCCTGGCAAATTCTTGCCCCCCTGGTAAACTCATTAGGTGTTCTAGTAATCTGGCAGATCAGAGTGAGCTGACTGGCTGATCCCTCCAGCATATGTGGGGGAAGTAACACCAAAACAGTTTTGTTTCTGTAATTTCTTTTCTTAATTTTTCTCTCATATAATCACGTGGTTAAGTTCTGAGTGTCCCTGCTAGCTCATTTTAGATAATAAAACCCATTAATTAATCTGCTTCAACTAAAGAGAGAAAAATCAAAGAAGAGGCAAGAGAAATCTTACCACCTACACATCTCTGGAGATGGAAAGAAAGTTGACAGAAAATACTACACAAGAAGCTAAACTGATCGTTATGAAAACAGCTGAAATAACATACGGTATCAGAAAGTAATGTCTTGCTTAATGTGGTATTGATCTAGGGCCTACAGATGTAGTCTCATGACGATGTCAAGCATGGAGGCAACTTGACAGAATAACAGCAAAAGATTTCATACGTTTTAATGCAGATTTGTCTTTTCCCCACCTGCATGCAGGACATAGCTACCAAATATGCTGCCCTTTTCTCTCTGCTTTCTTATTAACACTAGCAACTATTAGTAATTTCACCATCTGATGAACTACACAGAAAAGTTTTCCAGGTACGGATGACCAAAATCTGACATGTTTCCATGAATCCTAAGGAAAACAGATGAAACTCAAGAAATTCCCTTCTCCAACCTGTATGCTACTTTCTGTCTGCTAAGCAGCTGACTTTTAAGGTCAGCCTTGGGATGTCTAGATTTAAGTAATGGCATAGAGCACCACCACTGAAACAGTCTATGACTTTTGAGATGGTAAATAGTGAAGGAATTTGGCTTATGAAGAGAGGCTGAGGGACTTGGGGCTTTTTAGTCTGGAGAAGAGAAGACTTAGGGGAGATTTGAT
>JAOXOE010027864.1:0-17359 GCA_028565055.1 Phoeniculus purpureus | reverse complement strand
CTGGCTCCATCCTCCTGACACCCACCCTTCACATATTTATCAACATTAAAGAGGTCACCCCTCAGTCTCCTTTTCTCCAAGCTCAAGAGCCCCAGCTGCCTCCCCTTTCCTCATCAGGGAGACGCTCCACTCCCTTCACCATCTCTATGGTTCTGCACCGGACTCTCTCCAGCAGTTCTGTGTCCTTCTGGAACTAAGGGGCCCAGTTATATTCAGAAAATATCTGGGCAGACATGTTTTCTGCTTCTCAAGCATGGGAAACTATCATAGATGCATGTAAACTGGCTCACCTTCATGTGATAATTCCATTAACTTAAATCACCAGAGAGAAAGCATGAGCACTACCTGCCTGATCCATGCAGGGGAATGAGTTATATGAAAAACACATGTGTGTTTGTGTTAATCCTACGGCAAGAACCACTCATTTTCCCATGCTCTGCCAGTGAGCAGGTGCACAAGAAACTGGAAGGGAGCATGGCCAGTACAGCAGCCTCACAGAACGTTAGGGATTGGAAGGGACCTTGAAGGATCATCTAGTCCTATCCCCCTGCCACAGCAGGATTCCCTAGACAATACCAAACTGTCTTCAGTCAGCAGGTTGTGAGCCATTGTATGGAGCATCACCAACCGTTTTCTTTGCCTTTATTTCTCTTTTTTATTATGTTCTTTATCACTTATGTTTTCACATAGTTGTAGTTATATTATTTTAGTTATTAAACTGTTCCTACCTGTCAAGGGTTTGTCTCAGCTCCAGTCTGGCTTGCCATGGAACCTGCTCAAATGAATTATAACAAGGGCAGTATGGAGTCTGGCATGTGGGCAAGAACAACCCCAAGGACACAGAACTGCTGGAGAGAGTCCAGTGCAGAGCCACAGAGATGATGGAATGGAGCATGTCCCTGCTGAGGAAAGGCTGAGGGAGCTGGGTGTCTTGAGCTTAGAGAAAAAGGAGACTAAGGGGTAACCTCATTAATGCTTATAAAAATGTGAAATGTGAGTGTTAGGAGGATGGAGCCAGGCTCTGCTCAGTGGCATCCAATGATAGGACAAGAGACAGTGGATGTAAAATGGAACAGAGGAGGTTTCACGTCAATGTGAGAAGGACCTTCTTCTCAGTGGGGGTGACAGAGCCCTGGAAGGGTCTGCCCAGGGGAGTTGTAGAGTCTCCTTCTCTGGAGATGTTTAAAACCCCCCCTGGACATGTTCCTGTGTGACTGGATCTAGGTGATAGGTGATCCTGCTGTGGTGGGGGGATTTGACTGGATGATCTTTTGAGGTCCCTTCCAATCCCTAATGTTCTGTGATTATACCATGCCATGAGTTCTGATTTTTCTCAGTTTTCCTCACTTTCCAGCTGGGAGGGATGAGGAGCGAGTGAGCAAGTGGCTGCATCCTTCTTGGTTGCTGAGTGGTTTTAAATCACAACATAGCTTCAGGTTCAGTGCTTTCAAGTTAAAGAACAGATCTGTTCTTTACAGCAATAAACCAAAAGTTTTGATCTGGGAGTGAGGTTATAAATTCTTGAAACAGAATCCCATGACACAGGTTGTGGTTTTTTTTTTTCTCTTATTACTTTTCTAAAACAGAAGAGAAGGATGAAGGTAACAGCGATTCAATGGTGTCTGCTCAGAATGAGTCCACTGAAAAAGCAGATGTACCTCATCCTCCAGCTTGTGCTGAGAAGCCACTAGTGCCCAAAGACCCACTGCTAACCCCCCAGCTCTCTGATTTTGGTCTGTCCCAGTACACTTTCACCAGGCCTTGGAGTACAGTGAAAGGACAACACGCGACAAACTCACATCAGGACAATTCAAAGAGCAGGACTCCACTGAAAACGCAGATGCCCTGGGTTTTGCCCAAAACACCAAAGTGTACGTTAAAGATGGACGAGTACGAGTGTGTAACCCCCAAGCTCGAGAGCTTTGGCATCACTGAGCACACCGTGTGTATGAATCAAGATTACACCATGTCACTGATTCACAAAACTGCTCAGACCAGCAACAAGTGAGTAAATTACTGAAGTTTAAGTTGTTTATCTACTGAGATTCCCATAGCTCCTTCTTGCAGTACTAATTGCTTGCTGCTATTGTCCTTCTCTTTTTTTTGTAGTGGTAGGTTATCTACTAGACTGCTAGTCCTGTGTCTTTATTCAACTGTGTTTTCACGTACCCTTGGCAGTGCCAAACGCTGCCATGAAACACATCTTTGATACACTCCTTCCCTTGACTGCACTATGAGAAGAACCTTCCATACACTGTTCATTTCCCTTTGCAAATAGGTTGTGTATCTGTGATCCACTGCTTTCCTTAACTTTGGATTTGGACTTGAGGATGTGTCTGCAGCAGGAGTTACATAGCCAGTTTAAAGGTTTTGGAGTAGAACCACAGAATCATTCAGGTTGGAAAAGACCCTTGGGATAGAGTCGAACCATCAACCCCACTCTACAAGTTCACCCCTAAACCACATCCTCCCAACACCACATCTAAGAGTCTTTTAAACTCATCCAGGGATGGGGACTCAACCACCACCCTGGGCAGCCCAGTCCAGGGCCTGACCACTCTCTTTGTGAAGAACTTTTTCCTGATTTCTAGTCTAACCCTCCCCTGTTGGAGCTTGAAGCCCTTCCCTCTGGTTCTGTCACTAATGACCTGTGAGAAGAGAACAGCACCAACATCTCTACAGTGTCCTTTCAGACAGTTGTAGAGAGCGATGAGGTCTCCCCTCAGCCTCCTCTTCCTCAAACTAAACAGCCCCAACTCTCTCAATCTCTCCTTATCAGACTGATTCTACAGGTGATTTATTTTCCAGACCTTAAGCATTTGTAAATCATTCTAAACAGTCTGTGCAGGGAGGTGGTGGAGTCTCTGTCCCTGGAGGTGTTTAAAAAGCATTCAATGAGATGCCTCCTCTATTTGAATGGTGCGTTATCTCTTACATTATCCAGACCCACCTTACAAACAGCTCTTTTTGTTCCAGTGTTCTGTTAAAAAGGTATTTGCAGGTTTTTACTGCTCTAACTAGAATCAGAGTTTGCAGCAGTGAAGTGTAGAACACCTTAGCAGTACCGGTGCTTTTCTGAACCTTGAAGATGATGTAGTTTGGTTGTGCTTTTCTAGTCAGCATTAGCAATGGTCATTTGTAAAAGCTGACAGGATTTAAAAGAAAATCCCTCTTCTACAGCTGAATACTTGTATTTAGGGAAGTTATTCAAAACCCAGTCATAGTCAAGACACACGGTGGAAACTCCACTTTTCTATTGTTAATCCATGAAGGCTGCAGTGTAGGCGCAGGGATGAAGTTTCTCAGAACCATCCCAACTTAGTTGACTTTGTCCCTGAAAAATGCAGTCTACTGCAATGGTTATATTTTGAGTGTGTTAATTCCACTACTGCTTTTCCTCCATAATCTTAAAAACATACATTTTCATTTAACATAGTTTTGGGATCTCTCCTTTTTAACAGTTATATAAGAGCAGGAGTAGGGAGGTGATGGTGCCCCTGTACTCAGCACTCATGAGATTGTACCTTCACTACTGGGTCTGGTTTTGGATGCCATAGTACCAGGAGGACATCCAGGTGCTGGAGCAGGGCTAGAGATGGGCAACAAGGTTGGGGAGAGGGCTGAAGGAACTGGGGTTACTTAGTCTAGAGAAGGTGTAGAGGAGACCTTCTTGCTCTTTACAACTACCTCAAAAGAGGTTGTAGCGAGGCTGGTGCTGCTCTTTGCTCCTAAATTCCTAAGGACAGGAGGAAATGGCCTCCAGTTACGTCAGGGAAGGTTTAGACTGGATCTGAGGTAGAAGTCCTTTGCTGAGAGAGTGGTTGGGCACTGGAACGGGCTGTCCAGGGAGATGGTGGAGTCTCCATCCTTAGAGGTTTTTAAAAACAGAGTAGCTGGACCACTTGAGGCCATGGTCTAGGGGTTACATACTGGGCTGAGGGCTGGACTTGATGATCCTGGAGGTCCTTTTCAGCCATGATGATTCTCTGATACTATGTAAATGCTATAATGACTTCCAAGCTCTGTAGTTCTTCAATTGTAGTAACAAAAACTGTTACAGAAACCAAAAACGCTAATTAAAAAACTTCAATTTTAAGTAATGTTTTAAATAGTTCCAGCCTATGGCACAATTTTAGCTCTTTTGATATCTCTAACTTTGTAGTTTTCTGCTACCTTTCCTATTTAGTGAGAACTGTTTTCAGTGTGATTGTGAGCTTTAATTATGCCTGTAATTTACACATCGATACATCCACAAGTGTAAGTTCTATTTCTGTGGCTTCTAGTGGAACAATTGGACAGTCCCAGTAGTGATATCTTACATAAAACAGAAATCATCTGCCCAGCAGCCTTCCATACCGCTAAGGATATTAAAGCTCTCAGAACTCAGCATGGTTCTCTAGCACACTGTTGTTACTAGTGACCAGATGAGAACTGAGGTGATGCATGGATGATACCTTTTCTCCATGAGAGACTGCCAGTGTCCAGATTCTCGTGGGGAAGTGTGAAGGAAAACGCTCCCTGGCTGCCTTCCCAGAGAGAGGCAGGCAATTTTGAGAGAGAATCTGGATTCAGTGGCAACAGGGGGTTTGCTTTAAATGGCGACAGGTGTTTGGCTTCAGGAGGAAATTGGTGAAGCAGCAGCACAGTGGAAGAGACAGGCTGCTTGCAGAGGCTCCCTGGGAGGGAGACAGAGCTATGTCACTGGTCTCCACAGGATTATCCCCCTCTGTGGACAGACTTTACCTGGTGGACTGTGGGTTTAATAAGCAGTCAATTCAGATGGATTTTCCTTGTTTTACACACTTCCTCACTACCTCTGGGTTCTCTTTCTGAGTATTTCTGTCTGGGGTAGCCTGCTTTGCCCCTGTGATCGTGAGTTGTGTAATGAGCTATAGAAACTTACCTGTACAGCATGCAGAGTCCAACAGTGAGCTGTGCTTTCTGCTTGTGGCTCTGTGGTACAGCCTTGTCAAACCAGCAGAACAAAGGGGCACACACTAATAGCAACTAAAGTTAAGGTTGTATGGATTCAGAATCGGTGCCATGTGTGAGAGATCATGACCTGAAGTCATTAGAGTTAAAGTGTTTAGCTGTCTGCAAGCCTTACGTTGTGTAGACTTTGCAACACACTGAAGAGGTAACTTGTGGTTTAATCAGGGAAGATGAAAGAACTCAACAGCTAGTCGCCTTGAAAAGTACTCATCATTTAGTGATGAGTTGTGGGGGGGTTTACTCTCTCTGGATAATGTGCAGAATCCCTTCCTCAGGCATCAGAGAGGCGAAAGATGGTCAGTTCCCAACGTAGTTTTGTTTTTCAGGCCGGTTAAAAGAGAGGACAATGCAGTGTGCCTGTCAGGAACGGCATCCAGGGAGATTACTCCTAGGCTGAAGCCCAAAGCAACTGCTGAGAACGGTAAGCTGAAAATACATTAGCTGTGCATACAGCTTGAGTCTGGGGGTTTTTACAGGGTTAGTGCCAATGCGTTGGAAACGGTCAGCTTCTAAACTGGGTCTCTAGCCCTGAATTAACAACACTGTAGTTACTGTGTGAGTACTCACCTCTAGAGAACTAAATGTTGGTGGCTTCTATGAGGAAATTTCTCACTTCAGTATAAACATTTGCTTGTTCTTCTGCTCACATCCATCTAAAATTGTGTTGTAATTGCAGCTTATCCTCTGTGGGGGGGAAAAACCACTGGTGTGCCACCTGTGCCTCTGTTCTTTCTGAGAACACGGGTGATGTGTCTTTAAAGATTAGAAAGATCTCGCTTTGAAGGCAGCTAACAAGGCAGTAACTTAGATCCTAGGGCCTGGAGAATAAATCTGATGAGGAGGGATTTAGGACTGTTTAGTTTGAGGAAGAGGAACCTTAGGGGAGACCTCATAGCTCTCTGCAGCTGTCTACTGTAGAGATGCTGGTGCTGGTCTGTTCTCACAGGTCATTAGTGACAGAAGCAGAGGGAAAGGCTTCAAGCTCCAACAGGGTAGGGTTAGACTGGCCATCAGGAAGAGATTCTTCCTGGAGAGAGTGGTCAGGCAGTGGGATGGGCTGCCCAGGGTGGTGGTTGTGTCCCCATCCCTGGATGAGTTTAAAAGTGGCTTAGATGTAGTTTGGGGGATCTGGTTTAGGGGTGACCTTGTAGAGCAGGGTTGATGGTTGGACTCGATCCCAGGGGCCTTTTCCAACCTGAATGATTCTGTGATCTTTAAACAGAAGTGATAGAACATCTCTGAGAGCAGATAGAATACTGTCCTCTTGAAAACATGTGAAAATCTTGGGCCAAACATAGTGACACCCAAATACACAAACAGCCAGGGCAGTGCTGACTTCAGCTGAGTGTTTTCCATACGTGTTTTTCTGCTGTATTTGGTAGTGGGACTAGATTTATACTTTTACAACGGTATTTGATGCTTTTGTGGAATGGTGTAGCTTCGATGGTTCTTTATATTGCAAATAGCTAAAATATGAGTGAGTTGAGAATCTACATCTCGGTGGTCCAGCTGTGGTGGGGGGATTGCACTAGATGATCTTTCAAGGTCCTTTCCAATCCCTAGTGTTCTGTGATTCTGTGATAAATCTCTCTGAAAAGCTAATAGACGGTTAATTTGGGACACTGTTACTGATAGTTTTCTGTATGTGTGTGTATATATCTGTATCTGTGGGTGATTCTATCCAGAACCATTAGGGATTGGAAGGGACCTCGAAAGATCATCTAGTCCAACCCCTCCGCCCCTGCAGGATCACCTAGATACATGTCTGTGGTTGTTCTTTTTATTCTCCCCTCCCTTAATTTTGGCAGCTGACTGGATAGCTTCTCCTATGGTACTCATGTTCTGTACTCCTGATGTGAAAATACCTTCCAAAACAAATACTACGGTCATATCAAGGACACCAGAGACAAATGAACAGCCTCTTCCCAGTCATACAGAAACACCACGAGTTCCAGATTTTGAAACAAGATGGCTAAAGCCAGAAGCAAAGGTGGTAAGTAGCAGTTACTTTCACCTGCGTGTTACCATTCGGTGTCTTTACTGAATGTCCTTTGCAATACCACTTTTTCTTATGACACAGAATCACAGAATCATTCAGGTTGGAAAAGACCCTTGAGATCATTGCGTCCAACCATCAACCCTACTCTACAAGTCACCCCTAAACCAGATCCCCCAACATCACATCTAAGTGTCTTTTAAACCCATCCAGGGATGAGGACTCAACCACCACCCTGGGCAGCCCAGTCCAGATGTTGTTGTAGATCTTCCTCATGGTAACTTTCTAAAGGAATTCTGTTAAATACTGAAGTGTTTATTATTATTATTATTTAGGTGGTTGGACTCGATGATTCCAAGGGTCTTTTCCAACCTGAATGATTCTATGATTTGCTGAAGGCATTTAATACCTCTCTTGTAGCAGGTGAAAAGAGGGGAAACGAGTGAGTTGGTGACAAAGACAGATGCAGCAGATAAACAGCATACAAAAGACAGAACTCCTTTGGCTGTGAGCTCCAATGAGTATCTTCAACATTTTGGAGACCCTACTCCACCAAAAATAAAACCCTATGACCAGTTACTTGATACTCCTCCAGCTCCAGGAATAACAAGGATACCAGATGATGTCCTACAGGTTAGCTGTTATACTTTTCAATTACATGGTTTTGTTATCAAAGGCTAAAACTTAAAAGGCTTACTTGTATCAAATTTTATTCTTCAAGAAGAAAGAGCTATTTGCTGTTTTCTCAATGTCATCTAATGATAGGATGATATGACAAGGGGCAGTGGGTGTGCGCTGGAACAGAGGAGGTTCCACATCAATGTGAGAAGAGCCGCCTTCCCAGTGAGAGTGACAGAGCACTGGTAGGGGCTGCCTGGGGTGGGGGTTGTGGAGTCTCCTTCCCTGGAGACATTTTAAACCCACCTGGACGTGATCCTTCTGCACTTGGTCTAGGTGATCCTTCTGCATCTGGGGGATTGGACTGGATGATCTTTCAAGGTCCTTTCTAATCCCTAACGTTCTGTGATTTTACTAAAGGTCTATAAACTGTAACCCTCTCTTGAGTTCTTGGATAATTTTTGCCTTATCTCCTGCAGATTGTGTACAAGTATACTCCGAAAGTAGACTCATCTAAATCCAAGGAAGCTGAGACCAAGACAGGAAATGGTCCAAGATACAAGAGTGATTTCACTGATGACTTTAACAAGGAGAACAGGTACGATTAAGTTTTACAAATTAAATTCTGTCTGGAAGAGCTATGAAAGTGCTTTAATGTACTGAGCAATTCGTGCAGCCTGTTTGCTCTTCAAAAATAGCTCTTGTTGCCGTGACTGAAGAACTGCTTGGCAAAGCATCTGACTGCCTTCACTGTAAACAACAAATATTTTGATTGTGTTTGAATCCTCCCAACATCAGAACAAAAGGAGGGTAGGTTTTTGCTTGTTTATCTATAGGAATACTTTGCTTCATGGTGAAGCACCAGTGAATGCTCTTTTCTAAGTCAGTTTAGGCAATAAATCTAAGGAATTGAAGAAAACTGTGTAAGTGACTGACTAGGACAAGGGGCAGCGGGTGTGAGCTGCAACATAGGAGGTTCCACATCAGTATGAGAAGGACCTTCTTCCTGGTGAGGGTGACAGTGCACTGGAAGGGGCTGCCCAGGGGGATTGTGGAGTCTCCTTCTCTGCAGACATTTAAAACCCACCTGGCCATGTTCCTGTGCAACTGGATCTAGGTGATCCTGCTGTGGCAGGGGGAGATTGGACTGGATGATCTCTTGAGGTCCCTTCCAATCCCTAATATTTGTGAATGTCGTAGTTGTTGAGGCAAACACAGAGTTCTTCACTCATAAGGCAGCTCTGCATTTCAATGTAACATGAAACTGGTCTACAGTAAGTATAATTTAATATTTGAACAGTGGAATAATAGCTGCAAGAAGGACTTGGTGGTTGAATAGAGAGATGCTTTTGTGACAACTTGATCACGTTTAGGAAGTCCTGATAGATTACACTGAATATTGCACTTGATTACTTGCTAAACGTGGGGTCAAGCACAGATCAGGTAAGAGGTACAGAGAACACACGTGGAGTCAAGTAACTGTCACAACAACTCAGAAGGAGACTGATAAAAGTAGGGGTCATAATACACTTGGAGTTGGAATCTATTTCTTTACCGAAATAGATTCCAAGATCTTAATTTAGATGGCCCTTCTCTTGTTGGGATAAACCATACATTTTTCATTGTCTGCCTTGTGTTATCATTGAGATGGCAAGTTCACAGACACTCTCGGATGTATTTGCAGAGCATATCCTGGACTTTACAAGCCAAACAACTGAAATGGAGCTGTGAAGACCATCCTGAGAACGTTTCACACTCATGGATCGTATCACTGAATCCCAGCAAGCTCAAAAGGCAGAAGGAACTAGTGGTGAGAGGAGGGAGCCACACAAAGAAAAAGCTCTTCTTAATGGAGAGAAACTTATCCATGATCTGGAGAAACGTGTCCGAATTAACAACTTGTGCTTCCATTTTTTTTAATTAAGAATAAATATATTGAGAGTTTTAAGATGTTTGTGTTGTCAAGAGGACTAGGAGAGGTTGAAGATGTTTACATGTTTCCAAGAGGACTGGTGTCATGGCAGAGGTGGTACTCGAGTTGCTTAACCCGGTTCTCCTGTTGGTTGTGCATGCCTGTGTTTGCAGCAGGCTGTAGAGAAGTGTAGTTGGGCTGCAGTAAAGGGAAAGTCCAGTTGCCCAGGAGATGGCTGTTTCTGGGTGTTCTGGTGATGCTAAATCTCTTCAGGGCTCATGTTGAAGTGCAGTGCGTCAATAGTATTCATGCCTTCCACAGAAACAAGTCTCTTTCTAGTGGAAGAGGAACTCCTGATTTACTGTTTAAAGCACTTGTATGCCATGAGTCACTTCTGCAGTGCTAAGACACATCAGGCCTGTTCCTGCATTGGGTGCTCTCACCTGCCAGGTAGACTGGCATTTCTTATGCTGCTGCTTCTTTCTTACTCTAGTTTTCTTACATCAGCCTATTAGGGGCTACATATACATCTGTGATCCTTGTGATGGTCTGACCCCTGTAAACCTAAAAGGTGACTCTGCCTGTTAATAGGTAGTTTTTCTTTAAGTATATTGTATAACTGGGACTGGTTGAGGATCCTCAGCTGATGGGAAGACTTGCTGTCAGGCCTGTAGGTGATCTCCCTGCTCTTCTGAGCGGCTGCCATGTGCATTCTGCAAGTGGTGGTGTCATGTCTAAGCTTGCACATCTGCCCTTGATAAGAGCTGATCAACTTCAGCTCTCAGAGCTGTTGGACACTTCTCTTGGTAGCTGGCAATCACAGTAATTAAAACCTCTGGTGGAAAACAGGTCCTGTTGTTGTCAACAAGCAATGCCAGCTGCATAGCCTTGTTTGGAACTGGATGGCCATTTCCAGGGTCAGATAGTCTTCTGAGTGACTCCAGGGGACCTCTTCTAATAGCTGTAGCTCTTCTTCCCATTGATGGCTAAAATGTTGTGACTCAGATGAGGGCAGGCATGTGACATGTGAGGAAGGAGAGACTGACCCAGAAGATGGCAACAAATGCGTGCCCTTCTGAGCTCTCTGAAGTGTCTCACGTGTTGTGATTCTCAGAAGTATTTCTCCACCTTTAGACAAATTTGTCCTGCCTAAAACGTAGGAAACAAAGGAACCTTCTTCCTGCTACCCCAATTCTTCTCCAAGAGGAACATACATCAAATTAACTAGAGAACCTGATCTTGTACCAGTTTGTCCTGAGCATGTTATCTGCTCTCACTTTTCTGTTCAAAAGTAGGTGTCTGCGTGTATGTGTCAGCCTTTCAATCCTAAATAGAGCTGTCTCGGATGCTCGGTGGCTGCTTAGCAAACTAATCATCTCCCACACCCTGTCAGAGGGTGAAGGCCAAACCTGCTTCCAGCACCCTCTCAGACTGAATCCATGTAATAGGCTGAGTGTCACTCATGGAATGTCACGGTTTTAAGGGGGTTATGGAGTCTCCTCCTCTGGAGACATATAAAACCTGCCCGTATGTGTCCCTGTGTGACTGGATCTAGATGATCCTGCTGTGGCAGGGGGATTGGACTGGATGATCTTTTGAGGTTCCTTCCAATCCCTGATGTTCTGTGATTCTGTGAATCACATCATTTAACAGGTTGGTACCACAGCAGAGTCAGCTCAAGCCAGGTGCCTTCAGAGAGGGACCCTGAAACGAAGAAACTTATGGACTCTTACTCCTTTACAGCCCATCTACCCTTCACATGCCCTTTGGTCCTGTGGTGATCCCCTGACACCTTCCAGCACCTTGTTGACTTCCTTTGCTGTCTCCAGGCAGGCTGTTTACATTTTCTAGCTGCAGCAGCCCTTCTTATCTTCTGGTTTGAGCCGGCTCTGGAGATGATGTTGTGCTTGAGCAGTTCTGTACCAGTGCAGCAAATGGAGGTGAAAGTTTACAGCTTGTGGCCTAAGGCTTCAGCAACTCCAGCTACTCATGGTAAGTTATGCAAAGAGCACACTAGACCACACAACTTTAGAACTCTGAATGATCCATTCTATTTAAAACCTGCATATTTAAGCTAAACTGCTAATATTTATCAGCAAAGGGATAGTCATCACCTTAGAACAGACCAAACTGACTCAGGATATGGTTGTGCTGTGCTTCGTTGAGTTTGACTGGGGGCCACTTCCGCTAGAGGCTCTTTCACCAGTCCCCTTGGGCAGAGTCTAGGGGTTGTACAGTTTTACAACAGACTCCTCCCATGTGCTTGAGCCTCCGAAAGGGGCTGGTTAACTTTGTTTTCAAGTTTGAGATTACTGCTGCTGGGGAGGACAAACTCAGCTTCTGCCTGCGGGAGTGCGAGGCCAGAGGTAAGGGAAAGGTGAGAACGGGATCACATCTCTAGCTATCCATTCCATGCCAGGCAGCGGCAAAACAGCACCACTCAATCAACTGTGTGGTGTAGGTGTTCCTGGCTCTTTCTGCTGCGGTAGTTCGATCCATTTCAGGTACTTTCTTGTACCTTAGTGTCCAGGTACACGATGACCATGTTGAGGCAATTCTGACCGACTCTCACAGCAGGAAAGACTGAACCCAGCACTAAATTACACTTGAGTATTGAGGAACAACTGGGAAGCAGCTGAATAAAGCAGAGTCTTTAGCTTTCCCTCATTTGCTGTGGTTCTTCATCTCTTTTTTAAGTTTATCAGGCCCGTCGGCTAACAGAAACTTCTCTCCAATCTGTTGTCAGTGGAGCATCTCAGCTGTTGTGCCTCACAAGCCCCTTAAGGTGGTCACTGCTTTCTTGTCTTGGAAGTATTTTTGCCTGAGGGTGACTGTAGATGTAGATCTTGCAGTGAGATGAAGCTTCCCAGATGGTTGTCAAATGGATGAATGACACGTGTTGTGTTTAGTGCCTCCCGTTGTGCTTTGATTGACGGAACAATTTCAGGCTTCCTTGGTTATTTAAAGCCTCATGGATGTTTTAAATCTTCTTTAAGGTTCGCTTTGTTCCCTGTAGTCATCATTCAAATGTTGCAGCACTTGTGCTGGTTGCATCTGCTTCATCAACAGCTGGAGCTGCTGTTGGAGCTGCCCTGGTTTGGGAGCACCTTGTCCCCCCAGGGGAGAGCAATCACAACAGCCAGTGGCCGCACTGCAGGATCACAAAGGCTAGCCTTGCTGTGAGGAAGCCATCAGGCAGTGCTGGCCACATCATCAACTGAATGTAAACCTTGTGCTGTTCTTACTGTTACCCACTGTTACAAAGGGGGAGTTGACACCATGGGAGGGAGCAGACCGGGTCTGTGAATCAATTCGATCTTGTCCGGTGCAAGTTGAAGAGTTTAAAGCAAATAGATGTGCACAGGCAGGAAATGGTCTGAGGAAGGAGATGCTGCACTTAACGTGGTTCTTGGGACAGGCTGGGTCAATGGGCAGAGGCCAACAGGATGAGGTTTAACAGGGCCAAGGGCAGGGTCGTACACTCTGGCCACAAGAACACCCTGCAGCTACAGATTGGGGGATGAGTGGCTGGAGAGGGACCTGGCAGTACTGGTGACAACCAGCTGAGTAGGAGCCAGCAGGGTGCCCAGGTGGCCAATGGCATCCTGGCTTGGATCAGCAATAGTGTGGCCAGCAGGCTAGGGATGTCACTCTCCCCCTGTACTGGGCACTGTTGATGCTTCCCCTCAAGTACCCAGGGCAGTGCTGGGTCCCTCACTTCAAGAAAGAGATTGAGAGGCTGGAGAAGGGACTGGAGAGGGTCTGATGAGGAGAGGCTGAGGGAGCTGGGGTGTTTAGCCTGGAGGAGATTCAAGGAGGACCTTCTCCCTCTCTCTGACTACCTGAAGTTTGTAGTCAGATGGGGGTTGGGGTCTTCTCCCAGGCAACCAGCACCAGGACAAGAGGGCAGGGCCTGAAGCTGCACCAGGGGAGGGTTAGGTTGGATGTTAGGAAGTCTTTCCTTCTGGAAAGGGTGATCAGAGCCTGGACCGGACTGTCCAGGACAGTGGTGGAGTCGCCATCCCTGGAGGTGTTGAGGGCCAGCCTGGCTGTGGCCCTTAGTGCCCTGGTCTGGCTGCTGGGGTGGTGTCAGGTCCTGGTCTGGGCTGGCTGAGCTCAGAGGGCTTTTGCAGCCTCAATAACTCTGTGATTCTGTAGTTCTGTAACTGTGCCAAAGGTGTTACACAGCCTCTCCACAACATGAGGTTCTGCAATTCCTGAAGGCAGAGTAGTTTGCAAACCAAATAACTGTTACTAATCCTTTTTGAATGGGTAATTGCTGCTTTTTTTACCTCCAGGGGAAAATCACAGGTCAGCCTGTAGATCACTAGGGACTCACTGAGGTTTGACTTCTCCCACTGCAATACTGTCCAGTGTCACTGAAGCAGAGCCGAAGGCAATTGGCATCGATGTGAAGGCAAAGCTAGCATGGAAAATATGAACATGTTATTCTTACTTCCTGAGGGCATAGTGCCTGCTCTGCGGTCTCAGCCTGTGCCCCAGCATCAGTCTCCACACAAATCACTCACCCACCCTTAATTAAACACTTGGACTTCGAGCTCTGCTTGCATGGCTGGGTGTGGATCGGGGCAGCGGCTGCACTTCAGCCTGGTCTGCAACGTACCAGCCTAGCAACAAAACTAGAGGCCAGGAAATCTGAGTGCTGTTAAGTCCACAGACATCCTTCCCTCCTTCCCCAATGGCTGGGGGCAATGCGAGCAACTGCTCAAGAAGAACTCCTGCTCAAGGAGCCAGGAGCAATGGCCACAGTGGTCCCCATCACAGAATCACAGAACATTAGGGATTAGAAAGGACCTTGAAAGATTATCTAGTCCAGTCCCCCTGCCACAGCAGGATCACCTAGACCAAGTTGCACAGGAACACATCCAGGCAGGTTTGAAACGTCTCCAGAGAGGGAGACTCCACAACCCCCCTCAGCAGCCCCTTCCAGTGCTCTGTCACCCTCACTGGGAAGAAATTCTTTCTCATATTGATGTGGAACCTCCTCTGTTCCAGCTCACACCCACTGCCCCTTGTCCTATCACTAGATGACACTGAGCAGAGCCTGGTTCCATCCTCCTGACACCCACCCTTCACATATCTACAAACATTAATGAGGTCACCCCTCATGGAAGGCTGCAAACAGCAAAGAGGGCTCCACAACACAAGGAAGGCTCTTCTGGGGCTCATGCAGAGGTTGCTCACCTGAATATTCCCATTGAAGGATCAACTGCCTGGACTATGGGGCAATGCAAAGACAGTCTCCATCACGAGCTGATCCATGAGTTTGTGATCTGCTCCCCAGGCAATAAAACTGAGAGCTGGCCTTTACCCAGAGTTAGGGCCAGATCCATACCATAGCCTCGAAAGGCATTTCTGAACCAGGATCTTGAACAATAATACATGAAATCTGTTTGTGTAATTTATTCATTCTAAAAGGCAGATGTGTCTACTCTAATCATCAGGACTGCATGTCGTTACTGACTCTCAAAGCCAATGGGATCTAGATGTGAAGTGCAGAGAGCTCACAGAAAGCCTTAAAAGCAAGAAAACACTCCTCAAGCCCCAGTCAGCACTCTCCTGGGACAGCAGTAAATGCCCTAAAAATCCTGCTCCAAGTAGAAAATGATCTTACACTTAGGTCCTTTCCATGCAGCAGACCATTACCAACCATCCTTTATGCATCACCACAGTACTAAGAGTACACAGGCCCTTTTAGTTGTAGAGACTTGGGGTAAATCAAAGTACACTCCAGTCTTGCTCAATTATATTCATGCAGGATATAGCACTGAGTGGGATGAGCATCCTCATCTGTGTCATCAGCAAACTTGGTGACAGTGCTGTCTAATCTGTCATCCAAGTGATTAATGAATAGATCGAATAGTACTGGTCCCAGTACCGACCCCTGGGGGACTCCACTAGACTCAGGCCTCCACCCGGACTCTGTCCCATTGACCACTAGTCTCTGGTTTCTATCCTGCAGCCAGTTCACAATCCACCTCACTACCTGACCGTCCAGACCACACTGACTTAGTTTATCTGTTTTGTCTCCCAGATCCACTTGCAGGCATTACCTGCAGGGATCATGAGGCGTAAGCTGCATCTTGTCTTAACCCTTTCCTTTCTCCTTCTCTGGAGATGTTTAAAACCCACCCGGATATGCTCCTGTGCTTGGTCTAGATGGTCCTGCTCTGGCAGGGGGATTGGACTAGATGATCTTTCGAGGTCCTTTCCAATCCCTAATGTTCTGTGATTCTTTTCTGGAGACATTTACAACCCGCCTGGATATGTTCCTGTGCAATGGGATCCTGGCAGGGGGATTGGACTGCATGATCTTTTGAGGTCCCTCCCAGTCCCTAATGTTCTGTGATTGTCCTGCACATCAGACTGGAGAATTGTCACTCTTTCAGTGCCGGTGCAAGTACTTAATTGAATTGTGGACAACCTGAGTTAAACTAGGATCAGTAGTAATCCCCTTCTTCCCTTGCTTCTGGTCAAGGGGTATCTGAAATAAACAATTTGCTAATGTGCTTCGTGTCTTTTGATGTTGCAGAGCAGAAGAATCTGTATCAGACGATGACAAAAGGAGGTAGGTGCTCAAGCCAGGGCTGCAGCAAGCTGCAGTGCATGCTCCTGCCCGATGTACACCTGTCCTTCTCTCCTCGTAATTCTCACTGTCACCACCAAAGCAGAGGAAAATAAAGAGAGGAGGAAGTCTCACACAGAGCCCAGTATTGATGAGTCCCCTCACCCTGTTAGTGAGCTGGGGAAGGGGGGGACTGTCACGGCAAGAGCAGCACATTATCTCACAGCTGTAGGTGTTGGGTTCAATAAGGGATGGTGACCTCTGCCTTCACACCAGCCTTGCCACAGCAAATGGCATTAGCACTCGTGGGAGATCTCTGCTGGGCTGGAAATCAGGAGAGGGATGACTCTATCATCAAATAAATTAGACATCAACTCAGAGCCCTGGGGGCTGAAGAAGGTGTGATTAATTTGGCACCTAACAGGGCAAAGCAGCCTAATAGGAGTCTCTGCCAGCAGCTCCAGGCACAGCAGAGGCTCTTAAGGAGTCAGTTCTTTGCCTTCCTGCATTAGTCCGTGCTTTTCATACAGGCTCCAGAGCCAGAAAAGACTCTGCAGGGACAGGAAGGAGAGAGGGTTGGGCTACGAAAGTCCCTCACACCTTCATGCTCTTTCCTATTACCACTTTTCTCCAAGTGTGGCCCTAAGCAGGTCCCGTTTATTAATGAGGAGAGGTCAAAGTGCAGTTTCACAGGTGGGCATTTCTTGAAGTGAGGTTCCTCTGTGGTCCCAGTGTTACTGCTGTCAGATTGGCTCCTTCCTCACTTATAGTCAAATATCTAGAAGCAGCTGGGCAGGCAGGGTTTATTGTCATGAGACAACTGAGCTTTCCTGTCTTGAGTGTTGTGTTGTGGTCATAGCAGTCCCCTGCTGCGCTACGGGCTGTGGGCAGGGGTGCTGGATAGCAGTCTGGCAGAGAGGGACGTGGGGGTTCTCATTGACAGGGGGCTGAATCTGAGCCAGCAAGGTGCCCAGATGGCCAGGAAGGCCAATGGCATCCTGGCTTGGACTAGAAACTGTGTGACCAGCAGGAGGGAGAGGATTGTCCCCCTGGACTCAGCATTGGGGAGGCTGCACCTTGAGCACTGGGTCCAGTTCTGGGCACCTCTGTACAAGGGAGGCACTGAGGTGCTGGAGCAAGTGCAGAGGAGGGCAACGAAGCTGGGGAAGGGCCTGAAGAATCAATCTGATGAGGAGAGATGGAGAGAGTTGGGGCTGTTTAGGTTGAGGAAGAGGAGGCTGAGGGGAGACCTCAT
>JAOXOE010027863.1:0-17360 GCA_028565055.1 Phoeniculus purpureus | reverse complement strand
ATCCAGGCTGCATAACGCTCTTTGAGGTTGTACAGCACAGCGGGTTCATGGAGGTGGGTCATCATGGCCATGTCCTCAATTTTATCATACTTGGGAGGGTTCATGGAGAAGATCTGATCTTCCTTTACAGTCAGGGTCTGTCCGATGAAGAAAGAGATGCATGTATGTCATCTAAAAGCTGAGACTAGGAATTACACGCAGTTTTTAAACCTTGGATTTTTACCCACCTCTCCTGCCTCAGTCTTGACAGTGACCTTCCCTGATTCTCTACTCTGGATTGTCCCTTTCACAAATGATTCCTTAGGATGCACCACAAAGACCGATGTCTTGGCATCAAAAGGCTTGTTCTGGGCCTCAATTCTCTCCTTCTCTGATTTTCGGAGATAAGGAGCTGCCTCCCCAAAGGCAGCCATCTCAGCGTCCGGAGTGGTCATGTCTGCACTTTACTGAAGGCACGTCAGCAGAAGACTGTAGGAGAGAATCCTGTGGGAGATTAGAAATCTAGTGTCAATGGATCATTAACACGCCTTGCTCACAGGGACACCTTTTCCAAGGTTTTAAAATTAAGAACAAACTACTACTGCTAAAACTATAAAGTCTAGCCTTATTCTGTTTAATGATTAAATCACAGAAGAGAAAAATCTTAGTTTCTTCTATTAAAAATACAGAACAACCTTTCAGAAAATGCTTTTACTTGCATCTTGTGACATTGTACAGACTGCGTAATGTCACATCTGATTATATCAATTACTTTAAAAGAACCTTCTCATTCTTATGTGAAATTCAGAAAAAGGTGTCGGTAGAAAATACACAAATGCCTTGAAAGCATGGGGAAAAATTTAACCGTAAACCAGTTTCAGAAAGAACATACCACTTACTATGCAAAAAATGGAGAGGAAGGCTCAATGAATCACTAGACCCAGCACACTTACCTTGAAGCTTTTCTTGGAGACAGGGCAGAGTGCTGCAAAGACACTTTTATAGAGTCTGTTTGGCAGATGCTCTAGATTTCTCCTCTTTCTTCGGTCAGGACATTTTTTGGCAAACATTCTTTGGCAAAGCATTGTCTGGCAAACTTAACTAATGGCATCATTGTCATTTGATTTGACCAGATATATTTAGAAATATTTTGTATCTTACCAATGATGTGAATGTATCAACTATAAATAATTTGACAAGAGACTTAAGGAGAGAATCTTAATTGGTCAAGGCACTTCAAGAACTTGGATGTAAGACTTATGGATTCCTCTGCATTTCCAGTGATTTCCTCCTGGACTCAAGGCAGAATTTCATTGCATGTCGGTGCTGCAATTCTTCAGGTTGCATTGTGGAGATAACTGTCATGTTTTCCAAATGATGTTCTGAGACTAATAAATACACTTCCCATTTCCCTTCTCACAAACAAGAAGTGTTAACATGCCTTGAAGAACGCAAGCCTGTGTCTCCAGTATGCATATGTTCAGTGTCAACACTTACGAAGCAATGCGAACAGTACAGGGGCAAGGTTAGAAAAATTATGCCTGTTATCCAAGGTAATATCCCAGTGTCAAGCACTGGCCTGAGCATTAAGAGCATGTTCCAAAGGAGGGCTTTGGCACTGCAGCACCTGCTTTTTTGGAGTTCAAACCCAGAGTGCACCCCCGGGTTCCCTGCACAGGAGGAAGGCTAATGGAAATACCCTGTTCATCTCCAGGCTGAGCAGTTCCAGTGCTCTGACAGAAACACTTCTTCATAAGAGAGCTGTTCCAGTGCTTGGATCACTTTTGCTGCTCTCCTCTGCACCTACTCAGGCAGATCCATGTACCAGGTATTTCTCATATGGTGGCTCCAGAGCTGCATATAGTACTACAGATGCAGTCTTATGACAGGAAAGTACAAAGGGACAATCAGCGCTTTCTATGCAGGGCTGCTCTCAGTCCAGTCATCCCTTGATATATACTGATAGTGTGGATAACCCTAAACCAGGTGCAGGACTTTGCATTTAATCCTGTTGAGCTTCATCAGGTTTGCATGAATCCAGGCTTCAAACCCATCCAAGTACCTCTGGATGGCATGCCTTCTCACCATCAACTGCACCACCTGGCTAGGTTTCATCTGCAGACTTCTGAGGGGGCACTTGTCTTAATGCAGATACGAAATATCACTGATTGCAGTATGAACCTCTGAGGGACACTACTGGTTTCCATTTGGATACTGAACATTTGGACAGGCTGCATGCCTGGGGTGAGCCCATTCATTTGACAGTCCATCCATTAAAATCATAACTCTCCAATGCGGTGGCAAGGAAGTTGTGTGGGACCATTTCAAAGGTCTCAAAGAAGTCCACGCAGCTGACATCAATTGTTTATGGGCCTGTACAACCCTCATGAAGTACAACAAGGCTAGGTGTGAAGTCTTACACCTCAGTCAGGGCAATCCTCAGTTTAAATACAGACTGAGAGACATGACTGGAAACACTTCCGTGCAGCAAGACTAGGGATGCCGGCTGATGAACGGCTGGACATGAGTCAGTAATGTGCCCTCACAGCAAAGAAGGTCAATCACATCCTGGGCTGCATCAAAAGGAGATTGGAAGAGGTGATTCTGCCTCTCTACTCTGCTCTAGTAAGACTACACTTGAAGTACTCTGCCCAGCTCAGGGGTCCTCAACACAAGAAAGGCATTAACCTGATCCAGAGCTGGTCCAGACAAGGGCCACAGAAATGATCTGAGGGCTGGAACACCTATCCTATGAGGACAGCCTGAGAAAAGAAGGCTCTATGGTACTTAAATAGCCTACAAGAAAAATGAAGACAGACTCTGTTAGCAATGCCTGTGTGACAGGACAAGGTATAATAGTATTAAGCTATAAAATAAATATAAAGACCAAATTTTTTAAAATTAAGGTGGTGAAACATTGCAACAGGTTACCCATGGAGGTGCTGGAGGCCACAATGTGTGACAGAAATTAGATAAAACAGTAGTGAGACGAAGCCATTTCTTCATTGATGTGTATCTTGGCTCCCTCAGTCCATCATGTTCCCACGACATAAACACAGCTCTTAAGCTAGAACAGCAGTGACTCTGGGCTAATTTTCCTTCTGCTCATTCTATTCTCACCATAGAATGTATATCTCTGCCAGTTGCAGCACTGGGTTCTTGGAAGCTGCAGATTCCTTCCATGCCTCTGTTTCATGAACAAAGTTTATTGAAGTTTCCACTTGTTGCTGATCAGAGCCTTACAAGAGGGAATGGCTAGCTTCCACTTCAGCAGTGCTTCTGCAGACAGAATCCTCCACGTAAAAGGAGAACTCTCAGGAATGCTAGCTCAACTGAACAGAAATGCCAGAACCCTTGTCCTTTGGAGGACAGCTCTTCCTCCCTGACATTTTGCTGAGAAGTGTATGAGTGCTGGAGCAGCATGTGCCATGGGCATGCTTTCTTCATTAAGAAGCCTGTTTATTCTGCTGAGGACCACTGAGCCATGCAGAACTGAATATGAGGAGTGCTTCTTCCGCATCTAACATATCATGTCTACTCCACATAGCTGTTTGTGGCTTATTTCATGAAGATATATCCTATCTCAAGATAGCCATGAAGCCACTGGGGTGGCCATTTGCCACCTCCTTGTGCTGCTTCTCCATTCAGGGACCAATTTCTGCACATCTTCCTTGAACTCTAAGCAGGGAAAAGGGAACAGAATGCATCTTCCTCTAGAGTCTCCTTCATAGTGGTATTCTATTGGTCATGTCTTCTCTTTCCAGTGATCTGAAGCTGGGGCAATGTTGAATGCATGCTTCAGTTGCACAGTTGCTCAGAGGCACCTTATGTTCTCAGTTAATGTCTCTGGAAGCAACTTGTGCTGGAGGTGGGCTCAGACTGAGAAGGTTACTTCCCATTATAGCAATTTGAGAGCTAATGTTCCTGTGTAGATGAGGAGGGGATTAGGACTCCTGGGTAAGAATAGGGAAGAATGAAGTCATGATGGCGATCTACCTCCAGATAATAGCGTCAGGGTGTTCTTAAAAACACTGCATCCTCTATGATTAGGAGATTCCTTGCTCACTCCATTACACTGGGGAGATACGTTTGTCTTCACAAGAGGTGGACCTGGTCTAAGTTTAGCCTGAGAGATGGGCACATTGAGCAAGTAGATTTAGGAAAATGTGTCTCATATTTTCTGCAGCTCAAGTTTCAATGGCCATCTTACTTGGTTACTGCTTTTCCAGGCTATATGGGTATTTATTGCCTTTCTTCCAGATCAGACTCCTTAGCTCCTAGAAAAGTGCCTCAAGTTAGCCAGTACCTCAGATTAGAGCTATGCCATTGCTCTGCAGGTCTTGGCTTGATTTCTGATGCCAAAGCTTTCATGAACACCAAATAGTTCTTCCAATTTTTCTAGGGATGTCCAGTAGTGCTGATACTGTGTTAACCCAAATGTTTCTTGCATAAAAACAGTGGGATTCAACAGCTCTATGTTTATTCTCGTGTCTCCTTGGCATACTTCATTTGGTGTGTGTGTCATGACTGACAGCCTCCTATGCTGCCCGCAAAACGTATTTGGAGTGCAGGATGACCTCCATTCTCCTAAATGTCCTAAATGGCAACAGACATTATCCTCAAGTGGTCTCTGAGCCTCTGTTTTCATATACAGCTCTGAGACTTTGCACCACGCACGGAGTTTCTGTGTAGTTGCTATAGCTGCTTCTCTCCATGAACACATCAAACTTGCTTTCAGTCTCTGTAACCTAGTTCTCAGTGACAAGGAGTTCCACAATTTAACTGCACATTTTCTGAACAATCTACATGTCTTTATGGTTTCGAATACTTTGTCTTTCATGGATTTATACATACACACTTCATCATATACATGATTCATCACTTCTATGAAAGTATTTGTTGGGATACCTTGATTAAAGATTTAGTTCAATCCTGGTTGATTATATCAGCTGGATCTTCCTGTTCACACCCTCCTCCACCCTTTCTGTACTGAGTCACATATAAGGCTGACTTGAATACAATGGAATATCTTCCAGTACCTGAAAGGGGCCTATAAGAAGGCAGGGGAAGAACTATTCACAGAATCACAGAATATTAAGGGTTGGAAGGGACTTTGAAAGATCATCTAGTCCAACCCTCCTGCCAGAGCAGGACCACCTAGAGAAGGTAAAAAAGGAATGCATCCTTTGTGCAGTTTGACCCACAAAGGTGGGTTTTGAATGTCCCCAGAGAAAGAGACTATACAATCTCTCTGGGCATGCAATGATAGAACACAATCGGATGAGGGGTAATGGTTTTAAAATGGAAAAGGGTAGATTTAGGTTAGACATCGGGAAAAAATTCTTTAATCTGAGGGTGGAAGATCACTGGAACAAGATGCCTAGAGGAGGTCTCATCCCTGGAGACACTCAAGGTCAGGCTTCATGGGGCTTTGAGCATTTAGTTAGAGATGTCCTTGCTGGTTGCAGAGGGCTTGTACCAGGTGGCCTTTGGAGGTCCCTTCTAACACTATGACACAAACTACCTCCCCTCAGTTCCCCACACCACACCTTTCCCAGGAGGTCTTAGATAAGCTGGTGGGTCCACTGCTCACTGGGACTTCAAAAGCTGTGGCTGTGACAGTGAGTTCTAGCTAACAGGCTTGAGATTGAACATGGTGACATTTTACCCCTTCTCTCATGTCTTCATTGTCATATAATCATAGCATCATAGAACTGTTTATGTTGGAAATAACCATTGAGATCACCAAGTACAATAATTAACCTAAACATGCCACTAACCCATGTCCTTAAGCTTCACAAGTACATTACTTTAAAGACATCCAGGGATGGCCATTCAACCACCATCTTGGGCAGCCTGTTCCAAGGCCTGATGATCCTTTCAATGAAGTTTCTCCTGGTGCTTAACCTAAATTTTCCCTGACACATCTTGAGGCCATTTTCTCTTGTTCTATCACTTATAATGTGGCAAAAGAGACCAACCCACACCTCTCTACACCCTACTTTCTGGTAGACAGCAATAAGTTCTCCCCTCAGTCTCCTTTTCTTCAGACTAAACAGTTCCAGCTCTTCATAAGATTTAGTCTCCACACTCTTTTCCAATGTTGTTGCCATTCTTTGGGTCCACTGCTGTTCCCTTCTAGGAATGAGGTGCCCAAAACTGAACCCAGTATTCAAGGTG
The DNA here is from genome assembly GCA_028565055.1 of Phoeniculus purpureus. NCBI lineage: Eukaryota > Metazoa > Chordata > Aves > Bucerotiformes > Phoeniculidae > Phoeniculus > Phoeniculus purpureus. The sequence goes on along the minus strand of JAOXOE010027863.1, from coordinate 11,201 downwards.
TGGCCTCACCAGTGCTGAGTACAGGGCACACAATCAGTGCCTTACACTGACCAGCTGGCTACACTATTTCTTACACAGTGCAGGATGTCATTTGCCTCCTCAGGCACCTGAGCCCACTCCTGGCTCACACTTAGCCAAAGATCAATCAATAATCCCACATCACTTTCTGACAAGCAATTTGCCAGCCACTCACCATGAAGTCTGTAATGTTGCACTGGGCTGCTCTGATCCAAGTGCAGGACCTGGCATTCAGCCATGTTGAAGCTCATGCAATTGGCCTCAACCTATTGATCCAACCAGTCTAGATCTCTCTGTAGAGCCTCTCTACCCTCAAGCAGATCAACACTCCTGCTCAACTTGGTGGCATCTGCAAATTTACTGACAGCACACTCTATCTCCTCATCTAGACGATTGATAAAGATTGAATCATAGAATGTTAGGGGTTGGAAGGGACGTCTAGAGATCATTTAATCCAATCCCCAGCCAGAGCAGGATCACCTAGGACAGTTCACACAGGCTGCATCCAGGTGAGTTTTGAAAGTCTCCAGAGCAGGAGACTCCACAAACTTACTGGGCAGCCTATTCCAGGGCTCTGTCACCTGCACAGTAAAAACATTTCTTCTCATGTTGTGGTGGAGCTTTCCATGTTCTAACTTATCTCCATTATTCCTTGTCCTATTACTGGGCACCACCAAAAAGAGACTGACCACTTGCTCTTGAAACCCATCCCTGAGGTATTTTTAGACATTAATAAGATCCCCTCCCAGCCTTCTTTTCTCCAGACTAAACAGCCCCAGTTCTCTCAGCCTTTTTTAATAGGAGAAGTGTCCAAGTCCCTTAGTCATCCTCACAGCCCTCCAGTGGACTCTCTCCAATAGTTCCCTGTCTTTCTTGAATTGGGAAGCCCAAAAGTGGACACAGTACTCCAGGTATGGTCTCACCAGGGCAGAGCAGATGGGAGGAGAACCTCCTTTCACATGATAGCAGACTCCCACAGAATGCACCTAGCCACTCATACGAGTGTTTGTGGAAAGCTTCTGGGCTACAAAGCATTTGTTTTGCTTTCTGAAATACTTACAGTGCCTCATGAAATATATTTGAATGCTATCTTGTGTTAAAGGATTTGTTGAAAGAAACAACAGTGCCTTAATGCAAAAAAACCCAAACTGAGTAGATCCTATCCATTACTTTCTTCCAGTCCCATTACTGTGTCTGCATGGCTGCATGGATACCACTGCATGTGAAAGGAAAGCACAAAATATTGAAAGAGACAGGAGGCAAAGGGAGACTGCCCTCCCTTTGGAGAGACACATTCTGTCCTGCTCAGCGATGTGGCATGGGTGAGGTGCTGCAGTACTGACATTTCCCATGGAGAAGAGACTCAAGCATACTGAAAATAGAACCATCAGGCAGCTGCCTCACTCTCTGCCAGTCCTTAAGATATTACTTCTCTTTCATCAAGCTCTGTGTTAGCAGACAAAGAGAGACTGAGAGAATAATTAGTAATATATTACAGACAAAGTAAAATATGTTCGTAGACGTAGATTTCCAACAAGGCAGGTTGTCACAAAGGTTCTTAATTTTAGATTCACACTGGATTGGAGACTCAAGTTTATAACACTCTGCTGTGGAAGAACATTTAACAGGCTCAAGAACAGTAAGTTATTCATTTCAATGTAATAATTTGTGGAAAAAAACTCTTGACCCTTCTCCAGGAATGAGAACCTTCTGCCAAAAATAAACCAAAGAAAAGTGTGATTACAGGGCCAAGATCTCATACATTCTGTTTTATAGCTTGACAGAAGTGATTGAAGAGTAGCACTGACAACTTCTTACGTCTGGCTAGGAGGGTCTTTTCATTTTCTCTGCTATAAATATTGCCATAAAGAGGTTACCTTGTGGCAGACAGCAAATTCAAGTCAAATAGGAAATAAATTGTGAGATCAAATTTCTTTTTGCTGCTGGTGTAGCAGTGAAATTTGTGCAATTTATAATATTTATGTTCATCAAGTACTTCTATAAGTTTCACTAGCTTCTGCTTTCTCCCAGTAGCCCTAGCAATTTCAGACATGTCTTTGGAAGATCTGTTAATCTACTAGGGTATCTGTTCAGCAGGCAGTAGATTAGGAAGCTTTCCAGTCACAAAGACGTCCCCAAAAGTTAGGTAGCATCATGCCCTGTACTGAGAAACTGGAATCTTGAGTTCTATCAGGAAACGTTTTCTGAATATTAACTGCTATGCTTTTATGTCCTTCTGAAGTAATTCATTCAAACCAATGAGCATTAATAGTTTCCAATATTAACACTGATTGTATTTATCTTATGAACAAGTCCTCTGAGCTATGCTCCACAAGAGTTTACTGCTTACACAGTGTTATGACATTGAAAGGGTTACAGATTCATATAGAATCACAGAATGGCTTGAGTTGGAAGGGATCTTAAAGACCTTCCAGTTCTAAACCCTCTGCCATGGGTAAGGACAACTCTCACAAAATCCCAAATCCCCACATACTTTTCTCCAGACTGAACAGCCCCAGCTCCCTCAGCCTGTCCTCATAAGAAAAGTATTGCAGTCCTCTGAGCACCTTTGTGGATCTCCTGTGGACCCATTGTTACAACTCACACGCTTCTTGTGATGAGGATTCCAGAGCTAGACACGACACTCCACGTGGGGTCTCACAAAAGCAGAGTGGAGGGGCAGAATCGCCTCCCTCAGCCTGCTAGCTATGGGTTTTTTGATACAGTTCAGGATGTGTTTGGACGTCTGGGCTGCACTCACACATCGATGGCTTATGGTGAGCTTTTCATCAACCAGCACCCACTAGTTTTTCTTCTCAGGAGTGCTCTCAATCTATACTCTACCCAATCTGTATTTACACTTGGGATTGCCCTGACCTAGGTGCAGGACCTTGTATTTGGTCTTGTTGAGGTTCAACACTCATGAGGTTCACACAGACCCTGTTCTCAAGCCTGTTAAGGTCTCTCTGGATGGCAGACATGTTGACTGTACCACACAGCTTAGAGTTAACCACAAACTTGCTGAGGGTGCGCTTGATTCCACTTTCCATATCACTGACTAAAATGTTAAACAGAATTTGTCCCAGTACTGGGGAACGCCATTCATCACATGTCTCTACTTGAACATTGAGCTGTTAACTGCAATTCAAGTGCTATCACCCAGCCAGTTCCTTATCCACTAAGTGGTCCATCCATCAAATCCATATCTCTCCAATTTAATGACCAGGACATTGTGCAAGACAGTCAAATGCTTTTCACAAGTCTGAGTAGATGATATTAATTGCTCTTCCCTTATCCACTGTCCCTGTAACTTCAGGCCACAAAACTTGTCAGGCATGATTTGCACTTGGTGAAGCCATACTGGTTGCCACCACCTTCTCATTTCCCATATGCCTCAGCAGAGGCTTTAGGAGGATCTGCTCTACAATCTTCCCTTTTTAAAAATGGGGAACATATTTTCCCTTTTCCAACCAGCATGAACTTTACCAGAATGCCAGAAGCTTTCAAATATGGTTGAAAACAGCTTCACAGCTTCATTTACCAGTTCCTTCAAGAACTGTGGATGAGTCTTGTAGGGTTCCAGAGGCTTGCACACCTCCAAATTCTTTAGGGTTTCACTTATAATGGTTGGAGTTTCCTTCTCCTCATCCCTGCAATTGCCTCACATAACTTGGGTGGTGTGTTCAGAGCCCTTGCAGGTAAAGACTGAGGCAAAGAAGTTGTTGAATAGCTCAGTATTCCCCATATCCCTTGTGACCAAATGTGCTTTGGAGAGGGACAACATCTTCTCTGGCTCTTCTTTCATCACTGATGTAGAAACCTTTCTTGTTGCCGTTGATGTCCTAGTTCATATTTATTCTCTCCGGGCTTCAGCTTTCCTCGCTTGCTCCCTGGCTGTTCAGACAACTTCTCTGTTGTTGAGACAGAAGACCATCTGTCTTTTGTTTCCACTCTCCGTAGACTTTCCTTTTGCATCTAAGTCCAGGAGCTCCTTGCTCATCAATGCTGGCCTCCTGGCATTCTTTCCTGACACCTTCTTCAGTTGGATGCATTGCTTCTGAGCTCAGAGGAGGTAAATTTAGTTAGATAAAAAACTCAGAGCGTCTCAGAATTCGTTCCCTCTCCACATTAGAGAAGGAGCTGTATCTGGGCTGCTTGTTGTATCACTGCTCACTCATTCAGATGTGTCCATTGCAGGCAACACATAGGTTTCCACAACAGAAGTACATGTTAAGTATAAGATGAGTGTCTAATAGTACATATGAATGTATTAATTCATTTGTATATTAATGTATTGATTTCTTTTGTTGAGTGAACCAAATATACTGGTGTTCTAATATATGCTTATGGAAAACAACACTGGAAAGTTTATGACTAAACCATTGTAACAGCTTATCCTTACTGATGCCTTTCATGTTAGGATATTGCTTCTTTTGACAGGTAAACTGTAGTTCCATTGACATGGCAGGGTAAGTTCATGCCACTGATTTTTTATCTTACCCCTCTTACTAAAATGGTATAATAAAATAATATATTTTAAATCTTGCTGAGATGTCAGAGTGCCTATGACAGAATCTTGTCTAACCTAAAAGAAGAAAGGAGCATGAGAGGTGGAAGAACCTAGTTAGTCAGAGTAAGCAACCATACGATAACAAATTATGCCTGGCATTTTTGTTCTGGAGGAGGTCCTTCACTCCAGTATTGGTTTCACCTGCGGACCTTTTAGTTATCTGGATTCAGTAAGCTCTGAAAACCTTCCAGTTTGTTGGACATCCTTCTGCTTGATGCTTTTTAGAGTTGACCATGCACCTGCTCCCTGCTATACTAAGCAGCCTGCAGCAGGCCCCTACATTTAGATGCATCTTGCACCTCTGCTCTTCCTTTGCTCTGGAAGTTACTTCTTGTTTTCCTGTCCTGCCTAACTGCTATTAGCAGTCTTCACCTGGCCCACAGTGAAGCAGGTAGGACAAGGTTTTCCCATCTCCTCCCAGCCACAGCCTTTTTACCACTCTATTGATTGCAGGATTGAAGAGAATGAATCAAACCCTGTTGTTAAGCTGAGGATAGCAATACATCACTTTTTCAATGAGCATACTCATATTTTGTCAGCTCTAGTTTTTTGGCTGTACATTCTAGTCACATTCAGCCTGTAGCCTCCAGAAACCCAACACAAAGTGTGTAGCTCTTCTGTCTCTGCAGGAGCTTTCAGACGTAAGAGACAATGCACTCTTGCTCTTTCTTCATCATATTCTTGCATAATTTTTAGAAACAAATGTGGCCATCCTGCACTGCAGTTCTCTTAGTCAGGAATATTCCATTTGAGAAGGTTATTTGATTTTCACTGAAGGAAACAAGAGGCCTAGGATTCAGTATCAGGCATTGACCACAGGACATTGAATAAATAGCAAGACAGAAGCATACAGTACTGCACAGAGGGATGATTTCTGTTGCTTTATAAATCCCTGTTGCTTTACTCTAGATCACACTTCCTCTAAAAACAGATAGCCTTCAGACTAAATAACCCTTCAGTTGCTCCTCATAAGACCTGCCCTCCAGGTCCTTCACTAGTTTTGCTGCTCTTCTTTGGACCTGCTCCAGCACCTTACTGTCCTTCGTGTATTGAGATGCCTAAAACTGAATGCAGTACTTGAGGTGAGGCCTCACTAGTGCCAAGTACAGGGAGACAGTCACTACTCTAGTCCTACTAGCTACACTATTGCTGAAGCGGGCCAGGATGCCTTTAGCCTTCTTGGACACCAGGGCCACACTGCTGACTCATGCTCAGCCTCTATCAGTCAACATCCCCAGGCCCTTTTCCAATGAGCAGTTCTCTGGTCACTCTTCCTCAAGCCTGGAGCATTGCAGTTGTTGTTGTGTCTGAAGTGTAGGACCCTACACTTGGTCTTGTTAAACTTCACATAACTGACCCTGGTCCATTGATCTAGCATGTCCAGGTCCTTCTGCAGGGCTTTTCTATCTTTGAGTAGATCAATATCCACCCAGTGTGGTGCCATCTGCAAACTTCCTGAGTGAGCACTCAATCCCCTCATCCAGATCATTGATAAAGATGTTGAACAAGACAGGACCCGGTACTGAACCCTGGGGAACACCTTATGACCAGCTGGCAACTAGATTTCACTCAGTTCAGTTCAACTTTCTGGGCTCAGCCATGCAGCCAGTTTTTTACCCATCAAAGAGTCCACTTGTCTGAGCCATGAGCTTCTGTAGGAGAAGGCTGTGGGAGGTTGTTTCTATATCAATTAAGTTTCACTCTCTTTCGTGAAGTCAGCAAAACACAGGGTGTGGTCAATGGTTCTTAACAAAACTGTTTATTTGTTAAGAAAATCAAGTGATTTCCAAGTGTTGTGTGAATAGACAGTCAGTTATACATTTCCTCGAGAAATCCACACTTCATAGCACAAAATACCCTTTCTCCAAGCATCCTATACAATTCCTTAGTATCCTGAGTACTTTCAGATTTAAAGACTCTGTATGTAATTAAAACAAAACCTCTCAGGATCTGAATATTTAAAATCTTTCTGGTTTGGTTATACATATAATAACTTAGTTTCAGTAGGTTGACTCCACAAAAGGAACCCAAATCTAGATGTTGCAGCTGGAATACAAGCACATTTATTGTTCCTAAAATAGTTATTTAACATATGCACCTAGGAAATTGACTTAACACCTATGAGATTATTAGAATAATTTATCTTGAGAATGAGTGTTGGAATATTATAAGTCTTTAACTAAACCGGTTTATCAGCACAAAACAAAATAGTCTGTCTCATATGGCTGAATTGCTCACAAAATGCAAAGAAAAGCATCCAAGTTTCTTCTTAAAAGTGGAAGATATTCAGTATTTTTTCACTGCTAAGCGTTACTTCTTACACTAATCTTGAAGAAGATTCCTGACGGGATTTGCAGCTTGCAAATGCTGTTCTAAGCTATCCTGTCAGTATTTACAAAGCATGCCAAGAAGGATCTTTGTGCCTGATGATCTTTAATGAACACGCTGATAAAGGAATGTGTAGCCTCATACTGAAGATCCCTGGGTAAAATAAGACCTCTTAGGAATGCTGTCATGACACAAGGAGAGATGCCAGAACACTAATTCTCTGGTGCAAAGCTTCTCATTCTGACACTTCTGCTAAGATGTGGCTGGCCACTGGATCCTGGAGATGGTAAGGGCGATTTTCTGATAAAAAGCTATTTTTTATTCTACTGAAAGGTGAGCTTTGTGTCAATTAAATGGAAAACAATGAGTGTTTTCCCTGCTCCTGGCATAGCATATCTAGTCTGGGTACTTGTTTGTGGTTTATCTGTGTAAGATACATCCTTCAGGAATTTGAGCTATTGTTCCAGATGATGAAGGATCTGGAATGCTGAAAGGGAAAGGATAGAGCAGGAAAACAATTAGGGATTACTTCGAGTGAAAAGCCAGTGACGACTCTAACAAACAGATGATTAACCTGGTAATATGTAAGGTACATTGTAATAGTTACAGGTTTAGCAAAGACAAAACGTGAGTGAGCTAACTTCTGTGTCTGTTGCTGTTTGGAACCTCTGTACCTCAGGCTACTTATGAATGGATTGAAATGGCCTGATCCTTCTGATTCTGCTTTGTCTGGAGACAATGTGCAGGACAGAGTAGTTCTTTGACCTCACAGCAGAGAAAAAAAGAAATTGCTTATACTTGCGAAGTTTCAACGCTAGATTTTCAAACCAAATGTGTTTACTTTGCTCCAATGACACCTAAGTAGCTGTCCACTAAGTTAAAATAAAAGTGAAGAGGTGGGGCAAAATCCGCTAAAGATTAGAGACAGTTAACATTCAGTGCTTTTTGGATTAGAGGAACAGCTCTTGAGTGTGCGTGAGATTTCTATGGTTACTCAAATTCCTCCTACTTCCACAGAAATGTCAGAGAAAGAAATGTGAGCCAAGGTCCTGGCCAAGGAGGTGACATTCAGGATGCCCTTTCCATCGCATTCCAAAGCAGCCAAACAGCTTCAGTTACAGAACAGGTGAGTGGGGTAGACAGGATCTGAGGGCAATGGAAGGGAAAGGATAAAGCAAACAAAGCTGGAGAATGGCATGAAAGGGAAGAAGACAGCAATATAAACTAAAACTACCAGCCACTTGACTAATTGCTGCCTTTCTCTGTTGAGAGCAAAGCTGTGAGAGGAGCAGGGAGAGGCTACATTATAGAGATAAACTCGTTTACATTTTCACAGCTAGATTTTTTGCAGCAATAAGAGAATGTTACAACCACATCACAAAATTTGAGAAGAAAAACTTCTCAACATAAAAACTACTCAAACTACACCAGGCACTCTTGAGTGTAGAAACAGTATTCATACCATGTGGGATGTTTTTTGCTGGTTAGTTCATATCCATTAGTTACATGGAAAAAGAAGACTCTCACAGCTTGATTTCAGTATGGAAAATAATGGAAAAACAATGTTAGTAGGAACAGGATATATTGGTGTTCAAGCCAAACTAGTCTATTTTAATATTAACCTAACCAGTTAAATGTGCAATGACCACTGCATTTGGCCACTGCCATGCCAAGCAGCAAGATGAGTCTCTTAAGCTACCTGGCAAATCCCTTCAGTTGGCCATATCTACTTGAAGCACACTGCCTTGTAGACTGTCAGAGCAGATCCTTCCTATGTCCCCACATTGTTCTCTGACTTAACCATTATCTAAGCTTGGACTTTACTCATCTAAAGCCTTCCTGTGTAGTGAAATGTATTTCTCCCAGCAGTGTGCTGCTCGCATGGTGGGGCTGGAAGGTGGGGGAACTATTCTGTGGGAGGTGTAAGAGCACTATCATGAGACCTATACAGAAAAGATCAGGTGCTGGGTGACTTCCTCCTTGTCTGGTGTGTGATGGGAAGCTTGCAGTGTGAGCTGTTGAATTTTGCTTTATTGACAAAGAGTGTCTGATGGGAAATATTTCCACTTGTGCTACTGCTCAGGTGCTCCAGAGATTCCCTAATAGTCCCTTCCCATTCACATGGGACAGAAGCTCTATTTGAGCCAGATAATATGTGAAGGGTAGGTGTCAGGAGGATGGAGCCAGGCTCTTCTCAATGTCATCTGGTGATAGGACAAGGGACAATGTGTGTAAGCTGGAACATAGGAGGTTCCATATAAATATGCGACGAAACTTCTTCACAGTGAGGGTGAAAGAGCACTGGAACAGGCTGCCCAGGGGTGTTGTGGAGTCTCCTTCTCTGGAGACATTTAAAACCTGCCTGGATATGTTCCTGTGCAACTTGGTCTAGGTGATCCTGCTGTGGCAGGGGGACTGGACTAGATGTTCTTCTGAGGTTCCTTCCAATCCCTGATGTTCTGTGATTCTGTGATATATTTTTAAACATTTATCTGAAAGGTGTTTCTTTACAGCCATTGTGGACCAAAATGTTTTTTTCAGGACCTTTGTACTAGTACTGATCAGATGACAGCTTAACTCTAAACATAATGCATCAGTGCAAAGCAACCCCTGACTTCCACACATAGCAAATAATCACAAGTCAAGAAAAAGAATATTTCAGTGTCTCACTGTCATGGGTTCAAACCAAACAGAAACAGAAAGACAGCCAGGCCTCAAGGTGCGGTCTCAGATAGAATTTACCAGGCAATGGAGCAGCTTAGGAACAAAAAAAGGGGTTTATTAAATCTATAACTATGTATAGAATGAACTAAAAAAGCCCAAGCAAGTTAGAACACACAAACCAGAAACCTCCATCATAATGCAATTACATATATTTCTGAGAAAAATGAGCAAAAATTATATAAGCAGTCTTTGTTTCCAGCCAAGGTCCCTGAGGCAGAGGACACACACACACACACTTTAATAGGTACAAGAGGAAGTGCCACCCCTTGCTATCTCATCTTGCCCCATTTTTCCCAAGCAATCTGCCAAAGATTTGAGAGTTACAAGTCCTTTCAGCTCAATTCTCCCACTTCCTCAAAACATCCACCATTTTCTCAGCGGCAAAGTGACAAACAATTTCACCTCCTGCTGTTTAATCAGTCAAGAGGGCAACGGCTGCATGGTTAGCCACATGGTAAGTACACAATGTGGCGGCTGCATGACCATGTCCAGCAGGGAGCTTCCTCCCCTTCCTCTGGGCTTGGGGCTCTCCCTCTTTAAAGTTTTCATACTGTCTAACGTCTCTGGGCTTGTAACAGCTTCTTTTTCTCACTCAATGCAGGAAGGAACCAGCATTGGTGGTTTCCTCACAGCGTGGGCCGGGGAAGGGCTTTCCTTCCTCACCGTGCCACACGCCTTGTCTTGGCACAGCTCAGTTCGGCAAGGAGGCAGTGAGGTGCAAGGATGCTGCTACCATCCTACACCATTACCGCCACAGGTGCAGCATTCTAGCCCAGCCAGGGACAAGGCCAGGGTTGGGGCCATGAGCAGCTGGGGGCAGGGGGACGCAGCACTGCCACCGCATCTGATCCGCCCTGCCTCTGCACCCAACAGTGGCGTGGGCAGACGGGCAGGCAGGGGAGGGAGAGCAGCTATTGCTCCCCACTCCTGGGCAGGCCAGGGAGAGAGCAGAGCCCCGCTCCCTTCAGCCTACCCCGCCACCATCCATCCTGCGGCTTCTTCTCCCAAGCTGTAAGATGTACACCAGTAGAGACAAAAAAAATTGCCTAGAAACATTTCAAAATCAGAGCTGTCAAGAGAGCTGCTGCAGTCACTTTCCTTAGGCTGCTCTACCATCAGTGTGGTGAAGTTGGCAGGGCAACTGTGTTTTTGGCCTCTCCATAGTCACAAACTTCCAAAAACCTGTGTGGTGCCCTTTTTGGGCAGAGAACCCAGTGCAAAGGAGGATCCACACACTGAACAATGGCTGCTTCTGTCAGCTCAGGGTCCTTTCTTTCAGTAGTGAAGACCCTAGTGTCTCCAAAGCTCCTTTGGGCGGTTCCACCTGTCTTTGTTCAGTCTCAGTGGTGAACGCAAGAGTCTGGCTGACTCCCCTGCTTGGATTTGAACCCATCTGGTGTGAGTCAGTAACCACACGAGGGTCAGGTATTTCCAGAAGCTTTACAAGCACCTACTTCATAAGTGAGGACTAGTTGCTGGTCAGTAGCAGACCAGCCATGCGGAGAAGGTCCACCTTGGTGCTGCCACCACCTGGCAATGGTTGTCTTTGAGGAGCGGGTCT